>CAOLHI010005219.1:0-78146 GCA_948474755.1 Ctenosaura bakeri | reverse complement strand
GGGTAACAATAGTAGGAGGCACGGCATGCTGAATGGCACATTCAACAGCATGTTTGGTCACAGATTTCACATATAATCCAGTCTGGGTATGTATGTATATTATAATTTGTACTTGCACAGGAAGAGTTGTACATATTGTTTTGCCTCTTGTCCTCTGTACATTTAAGTGAAAAACTAGAAAGGATTAGGCCCTGATACAACTCCACCCAGATGATGATTTGTGCTCTGCAGAGCACAGCATGTGCAGAGGCCTCTAGCACCTGATGCATCCTGATGATATTACAAGACCTCTGGTATTATGGAAAGGAGGAACCTTTAATGAGTCACTTGCACTTTCCAGCTGTCATTTTTTCTTACTTCTTCTCCAGTGGGGCTGCAGGAGTACTGATGAATTTCCCCTTTATTAACTAGCTTCTTTTCCTCACAATACATTTATGCACATTGGACTGCAGTCTGAACTAAAATGGAGACCCTATAATTGAAGGTTATTTCTCAAAGTGTTTTTTTTATTTATTAATTTTATTAAAACATTTTTGTCCTGACTTTCTTGTACAAAAGGAACACAAAGAATGACTCACAAGATTTTAAAATTACAAGTCCTTCCACCTACCACAGGAGAACAATCATTCACTGAAACAGAGGGTGACATCCAGTTTCACAGGAGCTTACCTACAGAAGATTACCCCCTTTCTCTTTTTCCCCTTTGTACACACCCACATCTGCAGCACTGGATTTAACCTTGGATTAGCAGTTAAAACCAAAAACTAAAAACATTGGCCAAAGTCTAGTCTGTGCACTGCACCAGCATAAGTGTCCTTCATGCTGGCATGGTGCCCTTTTATTCACAGTGGTGCAGTGACACTGGGAGAAAGGCAGAGAAAGCTTTCTCTCTCAGCATCCACAGAGAAAAACATACTGTCTCCCAAGCAGCCTGTTTTCTCAGTGTTTGGCTTCTGTTTGGCTCCTTGAAGCTCAAGGCACTCTTGGACACTGCCTTACAAAATAGCAGGCAGGGCTGGTATACCAAACCTTTGACTCCAACTCTGACTCCTCTATTTTTCTCCTATCTGACCCTGACTCCCTCATAACTGACAAATATACATTAATTAGTATTAGAATCACAGAATCATAGAATCATAGATTTGGAAGAGACCCCAGGGGCCATTGAGTCCACCCCCCTGCTATGCAGGAACACATATCAAAGCATTCCCAACAGATGGCTATCCAGCCTCTGCTTATAAATCTGCAAAGAAGGAGATTTTACAACACTCCGAGGCAGCATATTCCACTTCTGGACAGCTCTGACCATCAGGAAGTTCTTCCTGAGGTTCAAGAGGAATCTCTTTTCCTGCAGCTTGAATCCATTGCTCCTTGTCCTAGTCTCTGGAGCAGCAGAGAACAAGCCCACTCCCTCCTCAACATGACATCTCTTCAAATATTTAAACATGGCTGTCATGTCACCTCTTAACCTTCTCTTCTGCAGACTAAACATAGCCAGCTCCCTAAGTTATTATTCATAAGACATGGCTTCCAGACCCTTCACCATTTGGTCGCCCTCCTCTGGACACGTTCCAGCTTGTCGATATCCTTCTTGAATTGAGGTGCCCAGAACTGGACACAGTATTCCAAATGAGGCCCAACAAATGCAGAATAGAGTGGTACCATTACCTACCTCGATCTAGACACCATACTCCTATTGATGCAACCAAGAATTGTGTTGGCTTTCTTGGCTGCCGCATCACACTGCTGACTCATGTTCAGCTTGTGATCTACCAAGACTCCTAGATCCCTTTCACACATACTGCTATCAAGCCACACATCCCCCATTCTATATTTGTGCAGTCCATTTTTTCTGTCTAAGTACAGGACCTTACATTTCTCTCTGTTGAAATTCATTTTGTTAGCTTTGGCCCAGCTCTCCAATCTGTCAAGGTCATTTTGATTCAAAGTTACCCAGATATTTGGAGGAAATTCCAGGAATTTGAAGGATTTGGAGGAGGAATTTGCAAGAGTTACTGGAAGTAGTAGAAGGTGCTTGTGAATGAGGAGAGAGAGAGAGAGGAAAAGACTGAAGAATGACCAAGAAGGCAGAACTCACACCTACTTTGGTGGAACAACGCAGAGGAAAAATATGGATGAAGTAGAGGTCAGGAAGGACAAGAAGGTGATAGGAGACCCAGGAAGTATGAGGGTCTCTGGGAAAAGAGCCAATGTGCCCAGTATGGGCAGGAGAAGACATTGGCAGCCTGAAGAGATGGCGAAAGAAAGTCAGAGAAGGATGTGGATGTGTGATGAATGAGGAAGAGGATAGCAGAAAAGCGGAATAGATGGTCCAACTGGCATATGCAGGGACCAGATGAGAAGTGATTTATGATGAGAATTCCTTCGCAGGAACGGGAGCGGAACTCCTTGAATAATGTCTGTGGTCAGCAGTCAGGAGGAGAAGTTGTGTTTCTTATTCCATAGACAGAAGGGCAAGGGCTTGGGGATGTGACATCTTGGAAGAAGAAGTGGGCAGCTGGCACAAGGATAATGTATGGTAAGACAGAAGTAAAGAAGTCCTAGAGGTTACCAATAGAGTGGCAACTGGAGAAGCTCCCTGGTGCAGCACCAGCAAGTTAGGGGAGGTGACCCCGAGAAGCAAGCTGGGAAAAGGAGATGGTGAGGCAACTCTGAGCTGAAAGAGGCAATAGGGCGCCCCTCCAGGTGAGAAGTGGAACTGTAGCTGAAGGACTCTGACTGAGATGGGGAGAAGAAAAAGAGAGAGAACTGAAGATAGCCAGCGAACCCACGATAGCCCTAACAAGCCCACACACCCACCGTATAGGTTCAAACAGCAGACCTACATTTGTCTACAGGATCATCCAAAATTAAACCATTGTTCAAGGAATCACTTGGGAAGAGTCACGTTGTACTTGAAAGCCTCAGAACTCCAGAGAAGTGCAGAAGATGAAACAAAATCCTGAAGATACAATAGTTCAACATGTATGGCCCAGATAGTAGTCAGATGCCAAAACAGGGCAAGTGATACCACCTAACTAGCCCACTTCACAGAGACTCTTTACTGTTATTCTGTGTACAGCCAGTAACAAAGAAAGCAGAAGCATTTTTATTCTTTTCAGAGCCCCAATAGGATAAGGTATAGGATGAGGTGCACACCTCACAAAACCAAAAAGGTTGTCTTCTTTTCAGCCCAAGCAGGAAGCCATTTTGGGGGTGAAGGAAAGGATGCCGTTTGGTCATGGGTAAAGGAAACCCCATTAGGTAGTAAAGACAACCCATATTGAGATGAAAATAGTTGGTGGATATATTGGACCCAAGTAAAGAGGGCAAAAAGGGGGGTGGTTGGTAACTGGTGATCCTACTAACCCTCTCAAGCTCACCCTGAAGAAGCTGTAAGAAGATTCAGGCTAGGCAGTACTGTCACTGACCAGGCAAGGTGACTCTACGTACAGCCAGACCTGCGCCTGGAGAGGAAAGAAAAAAGGGGCTAGGTTTTATCACTGCTGTCCCGGATCAAGCGGCCCTGCATACAACCAGACCCCAGAAGATTTAATAACTAACACTAACATGTTTATTGCAATGCTATTTGTATGTTATGGTCTTGTAATGACTTTTGCCCAAGGAGGGACAGAGCCTGGAAAAGAGAGAATTGCATTCTGGAGTATTCAATGTCATGGTCATATTGGCACTGTCTATGTAATTGCTTTGTACTTAAGTAATGGTTTTCCTAAATCTGTCTGTCTGTGCTCTGCATGTTAAAGTGATATCAATCTGTGATGATCAGGTCAGCAGGAAGAAAAGCTTTATTATTCTAACTAGTACTAGCAATGCTGTAAAGGTACAGATTCACAAGTTGCATAACATAATAGCAGATATAACTGTAGGTCAGTGTAATTAGGTAACTTCCTGGGAAAAAGTGGTCTTTGTTAATACCTGTGATGCTATTGCTGTGTCTTTGCATTCCTTGCTCTAAGGAATTTGTTTTAGTGCCCAGTAAGTAAAACAGCAGCACTCTAGGCTTTGATGGTTCAATGAGATGGTACTTTGTAGTCTAGTTTGAGGAATGAACAATGTGTAGACTGTGTATGGCTTTAAATGTGCTATGAAATGCTATAATTGTGAGAAATTAAGCATTTAAGGGGGGAATGTAGCAGGCTTGGCATTGTAACCAGAGAATTAAGTTAAGAAATGGGTAGAAGGGACGGATGTAGGTGAAGTGTCAACCCAGCAGATTGCTGAGCTTGTCAAGGCTACCTCAGGCGGGGAAGTTCTTGCTATCGCCGTATAAGGGTCACGATGTACTGAATGTTATTTTCTGGAATGAAAATATGGCTAAGTGAGGGAGGAATTGCGAATGTGCTGTGTTGCGAGATTCAAAGGGGGGCGGACTGAAGAAAGTGAAACTTATATGCTGTGTGTATAAAATAACTGTGTAACCTTGCTTCGGGGCTTTTTGGCTTTTTGGGATGACCCAGCCAGAGCCCGCGCGTTAAATAAATTTACTCTTTTTCCAACTCTCTGGTCTCCTTATCTTTGAGTGCCTGCAACATGGAGACTTGAATTCATCTAGTTTAGCCAGATATTCCTGTACTACTTCTTTACTTATTCAGTGCTGCACTTCCCTCGCTTCCTCACCTGCTCCCCATGCCCCAGAAGGGTACTTCTATCCTTTTGAGAGAAAACGGAGGCAAAGAAGGTATTGAGTAGTTCTGTCTTCTCATTTTCTCCCATTATTAATTGATCATCTTCTACATGCAGTGACCCTAACATTTCCTTGTTTTTCCTTTTGCTGCGGACATATCTAAAAAAGACTTTTTTATTGTTTTTGATGTCTCTGGCAAGCCTGAGTTCATTCTTCGCTTTAGCTTTTCTGACCTTTTCCCTACATCTCCTCTCTATTTGCTTGGATTCCTCTTCGGTGGTTTCACCATTCTTCCATTTCCTGTACATGTTTCTTTTAACCCTTAGATCAGCTGAGAGTTCTTCAGTCAAACATTCCTGTTGCTTTAGACACCTGCCATTTTCCCTCCTTATTGGCACAATTTTTAATTGTGCCTTCAGTATCTCACTTTTAAGAAACTCCAATTCATCATGAACTCCTTTCTCTTTTAGTATTCTTGACCATGGGATTTCAGCAAGTAACTCCCTAAGTTTAGAGAAATCAGTTTTCTTAAAGTTTAGGATGCATGTCTGACTCCGCTCGGCTTCTCCTTCCCACTGAATGACAAACTCCAAAAGAGCATGGTCACTCCCTCTTAAGGATCCCACCACCTCCACCTCATCAACTAGGTCATCCCTGTTGGTCAGGAACAGATCTAAAATAGCCGTTCCCCATTTCGCCTCTTCTACCTTCTGGACCATGAAATTGTCTGTGAGGCAAGTGAGGAACCTTTTGGACCTTGCAGTCTTTGCAGAATTTGACTGCCAACAAATACCAGGATAATTGAAATCTCCCATTAACACAGCATCTCTTCTTTTTGAATGTGTGGTCATCTGCTCCAGGGAGTCCTCATGCCAAGTCCTCAGGCTGGCCCAGAGGCCTGTAGCAAACTTCCACAATTACATCCCTATTGTTTCTCACTCTCTTAATTCTCACCCAGATGCTCTCGATTTGTCTTCCCAGATTTAAGTCCTGGATCTCTTCACAGTTGAAAATATCCTTGATATATAAGGCTACTCCTCCTCCTTTCTTGTTTGGTCTGTTTCTGCAAAATAGGTTATACCCCCCTATTCCTACATTCCAAACATGAGATTCATCCCATCAGATTTCAGTGATGCCTATTAAATCATATTTATTTTGTTGTAGTAAGAGTTGGAGTTCATCTTGCTTATTCCCCATGCTCTGTGTTTTAGTGTAGAGACACTTGAGATAATGTGCCCTTTGTGGAAGTCCTGTCCTAAAGTTACTTTCCCTCTTCCTGTTGATCTCTACTTCCACTTGGCCTGCCCTATCTATATCATTTGGGCTATTTTTTGCAGCACTCATCGAATCCTTTCCCAGAATAATACTGTCCCCCTCCCCAGTCAAACTCAGTTTAAAGACCTCCTGATCTGTTTTGTGAGACTGTTAGCAAAAACATTCTGGCTGATTGTTGTAAGGTGCAGGCCATCCCTTGCCAGAAGACCATCTTTGTGGAAATGGAGGCCGTGATCCAAAAATCCGAATTGCTTCTGGCAGCACCATCTTCGGAGCCAGTTGTCGATCTCCGCTATTCTTCTTTCTTTTTGTGAGCCATGTCATTCCACAGGGAGAAGAGATGAAATGACAACCTGCGCACGAAGGTTCTTCAGCTTCCTACCTCGTCATGTCATTGGTTCTGATGTGAACAAAAAAGAAGGGGGTTATGGTCAATAGGCTTGATCAGTCTCATTAGCCTCTCCGTTATGTCATTGATTTTGGCCCCAGGGAGACAGCACACCTCACGATTGATCCTGTCCAGATTGCAAATGGTTGGTTTTGTTCCCCTCAGCAAAGAGTCCCCAAAAACTAGAATCCATGTCCTCTGAGGCTTGTCCGGGGTTACTCGACAAGCAGATTCCCTCATGGCTGCCTGAACTTTCTGGTCGTACTGAGATTGTCAGTGCTGATGCTGTTGGATGCTATTCTGCTGGTGTTCGGATTCCTGTTGCTGATGTTGGATTTCCTCTGGATGATGTTCCATGACCTCTTCCTGTTGTTCCACTTTGTAATTAATAACGTCAAGAACTTGGAAGCGTGTCACATTCCTCCAAGCATCCGTCTCCTGGTTACGTGAACCAGCTTCTTCACCTGCTGGCTCCTCCGTGCACTCTGTCTTCAAAAAGGTCCTCTCAGCCCTATCCAAGAACTCCTGTCCCTCCCTAATAATGCGAAGATTCAAAATGTGTGCCTTTAGCTGTTGAAACTTCTCCTCCAAGAGGCAACCATCTTGCATGTGTTGCAGGTGTACCCAATGATGTCTTGCAGCAGGAAAAGAAACATGCCACATCTGTGGCAGGTGACTGCAGCAGATCCCTCCCCCTCCATACTTGACAGTCTTCTGCTCTCTTCTCTGGAAAATACAGTACAGTGTTTAATACAGTAAGTATTAACAAACTTACTGTATTAAAATGGTAGCACAAAGCACTTCACCATCACTATGTGAATGAATCATCAGGCTACTTACACGGACAGAACAAAAACCGTATTTGATTAAAGTTTCTGAATAACAAAGCTTTGCTAAATTTTTATGAAAGTAAATATGCAAGACACAATGTATTTAATAAGTGTTTAGAAAGGTAAAATATAAATATAAAATGATAGATTTACAATATATTATTAGAACCTTTTATTTTGAAGCAGGAGTCAGAGTTAGTACATTTCTACCTATTCTGACACTGATTCCACAGCTCTGATCAGAGATAATGTTCCAAGAAATGTTTCTAAAGCATCTCAGCTTCAAGGATCCTCCTGGAAACCAGGCACTGAGGAAAAATGATGCTCTGGAAATAAGAGATATCTCTTTGAATAGCAAGAGACAAAACATCTTCTGATTTTCCCTGAATGCCATGGTGAATCTATCTATCATCTATCTATCTATCTATCTATCTATCTATCTATCTATCTATCTATCATCTATCTATATTAGATTTATATCCCATCTTTCTTCCAAATTTTTATTGCTTCTGTACCATCACTGCTTTCTCCAGCATGGTTATGCTGGCCTGTAGAATCTCAGCCATTTTTGGCTTATTCATTTTTTAATTTCTTGCTTTTCTCTTAAAGGTGGGTCACAATATGAATTAAAACTAGTTACATGAATTAAAACCTAATAATAATAAAAAAGCCAATTAAATAAATGACTATACTCAAAGTTTAATACTTTAAAATAATTTAAAGTTATTTTCACATACAGCAAATCCTTCCAGAAGAAAATGCTGTTCAAAAACTGTACAAAAGCAATAGTGGCCAGGCTTGTAGCAATTGACCTCTCCTCCTTCTACTTTTGATGAGAACAGAGAAGAGCCTCTTTCTTGATGGCAGGGAGTAGGCAGGATAAAATGGAGGATGGAAGTCCTTCAGATTTCCTTGGCCCAAATATCTGAAGGATCATATCTCCCTAAAAGAGCCTGCTCAGGCTCTAGCATCTTCAAGGCAGTCCCTTCTCTCAGTCCCTCTGCTGTCTCATTCATTTGGTGATAATGGTGGAGTGAATCTTTTTGATGGCTGCCCCAGGTTTTAAAACTTGCCCTTTAGAGAGGCTTGGATGGCTCCTTCTATGTTGTTATTCCATCACCAAATGAAAGCTTTTCTGTTCTGACAGGACATTTACAAATTGACTGTGAGGGTTTTTAATGGTGTGCTCCGCTGATTTTTATGTTTTGCTTTTTCAATAGCTTTGTTTTAAACAGTTTTATAATTTGAATAAATAAATAATAATAATAAAGTAAGCCATTTAGGGCATAAAAAGTAACCCTTAATAATTTGAAGTGTTGGCAGAAGCAACAGTTCAGCTGTGGTAGGACTGATGTTCCAAGATCCCATGAACAAGTACCCACCAACTTCCTTGCTGCTATATTCTAGCTAAACTGAAGGTTCTAAAGATTCTTAAAGCTGATGCTTAGTAGAACATGTCATCACAATCTACCTGAAAGGAACTAAGGTATGTGTCTGTGACAAAATTCTTCTGGGGGTTAGCTACCTGGAATGCCAGTGCAATTTGATGGCTGGTTGCTAGGCAACAGGAATAGCACCTCTAGAATGAAACTGAGCAGGGTGCCGTGTGGGGGAGGATATTATGGATGAGAGGAATTCTAAATTAGACACGGCTTGTGTGTGTGTGTGTGTGTGTTTTGAGCCTTCAGTGAGAACTACCCAGAGAGACTGTGGTCTGTGATTAGGCAGCTGAAGAAAAGACACATGGAACTGATATCTACAGCAGGGATTGATGTCAAAATCTGTTAAAAGTTAAACTGATAATGAATCAACACTGGACTACAACTGAACTCTAACAAGATACTTTTTCCCCACTGTTACTATAGTAAGTTTTATGCTTTGTTTTATAACTGCAGAGTTGGTCTGAGCTATCTAAAGTCACTGCAGTAAAGAGAACATACTACCTTAAATAATAGTTTGGTCCTGACAAATAATTTGAAGTCTAGTCCTGTTACATAAAAGTTGTGATAAAAGGGCAGAGTTAGGGGAAAGTGATATTGACAGGGTATTTTTTTTTAATTGGAACTGCCCCACCAATCTGAGAGAGAATAAATGACCTATCACAGTGTTTTACCATGGGAAGAGCTAACTTCAGGAACAGGTACACATGGCAAAGAAATCTCAGGTGGTCAAAAGCACTTCTGGTCACAAAGGCTATCTTGTCAAGCAGCTGTGATGCCAAGTCCAGGAGCACCCAGACAGTGCACCAGTTCATCAAGAGCAATGATACCTCCTTCCAAAACAGGTTAACACTGTTTTCTAGTTTTTGTTATGTTTCTGCCAGTAAAATCTATGTTTAGCCTATATTAAGCCAAAATGTATCAGGCCTCCTCCAGTCCATTCTCATTTGTAAGCACTCTTTTAAATTGACCTCTCATTCTTCTTAGTAACTGGCCTTTTAATAGTTAATGAAGCAAGCCCCTAGCAAATGATGATGATGATGTTTTCAGCAGTTGTAGTTTCCCCAGCAGGCTGTGCAAGATCAGTTCACACTGTAGAAACAGATAAGAATGTTTCTATCCTAGAATGCCTGGGAAACTCCTCTTTGGCCATTTCTGCATAGCGTCATTATAGCACAACAACAGTGGGTTGTTTCTGGTGCAGGAGTCATGCAACCACACAACATCATTGCTATTCAGCTGCTGTCCTGGCCCCAAGCATTGCAAAAACTGTCTTATACTATTTGCAGAAAAAAATCCATTAAGAGTCTCCTTTAGCACTTCAACTCCATCAGCCAGCTCAGTCTAGTACTGTAATAGTGCTTGATAGCACTTCCTGTCTTCCCAGATTCAGGAGGGGGCAGGGTGTGGATGTACCCAGCTTATCCCTCCCTCAGCTACTCCAATGGTGTGGGAACTTCAAAATCTATCACCTCTGCATGTTTATTTTAAATTTCTCCTTTGAATTAAAAATTCTTACTTTTTTAAACTACATTTTTAAGCATTATAGCGCAAAAGTGAAATAGTGTCATACTTTTACAACATTGCTGCACTAGCACAGCTTCAAAAAACAAAAACACCCTGACTAATCATAGGTGGTGGTGCTGGGTGAAGGCAGGGAAATGGAGTGATCAAGGATACTGTAGTGTGCAAGGAACACTGGTGGCAATACCACTACTCTTCCACTTAAGAAGGAAGGATGCAGGAAAGAGCTTTCCTAACCCAGCAATGCTGAGATTGTAATGGTACAACATGCTAATAGTATACAGTGCAGAACTGGCCTTTGTCAGAATGGGTTTATCTTCTCCCCTTTTGCCTGTGAAAACATGAGCATGTTCAGAAAAAGGCCCTTTCCGCAACTCACCTTTTCACGGAGCTGGGGTGCTGGGATCACATGAGCAGCCTCCAGCGAGAGGCTCTCATGTCCCCGTTCCTTCAGCTCTGCAGCTGTTTCCCGCTCGCTTGAGAGCCCCACCTTTTCCTTCCGCAGTGCATCCTGGGAGTTTTCCAGGCTGCACTGGGGCAGGAAGCACGAGTGCTGTGGCTCTGGAGCTCCACACGCATGGCAAGTGTGTGCGGGGCCCCAGAGCAATGCGCGATCATGCACCATTTTCAGCTCAAAGCTGAAAATGAAAAAGTGCATGAGCGGTGCCTGACAGACTCTGGAGTGTCACGCAATTGTGAGTGCATCATGTGGACCGCTCCTCACATTCTCACAATGCTCGAGGGGCCCTTTCGCATGGAAAATACTGTGCAAAAAGGGCCTAAGAGGGACAGGAAAAATAAGGGTCACTGGTTTGGTCCTGTCGAGATGCACTCATCTGTAATTCAGCTGAGGAACTGAGTCCACAGAGAGCATCTTGTTCCTCATGCAGATACAACAAATAGCACCTGTAACAAAGGCCAGCAACAATAAGCTGAAGGGATATGTGCTAACTCTGCTTTATGTTTTTTTGCTACCTTCCTCTTATCATCCTTATAAAGTCAATAAATCACCGTCCTGGTACATGTGTGACTTTGCTTCATTTTCGCAGACCTGCAGGCCTTTGTTGGGCTGTGTGCTAAGTGAATCAGGGCTTGAAGTTTTTACATTTTTTATTAGAAGAAAAGGAGACATATAAGTGAATGTCAGCCACTTTCTGGTGATGATACACATAATCTCTCTAGATGAAAAGTGTGAATACCTTTAGATGTTGTGCAGTATTGCATTTTACCTTCTTTCTACCCAAGAAATAACAACAATCATCATCATCATCATCATCATCATCATCATCATCATCATCATCCAAACTCTGAAGTAAAGACTATATGAACCTGCCTGCATTTTGTGAAACCCTTGAGGTAGGGCTTTCTCTTTGTCTCATCACTGTCACAGGCACATTTGTGAGGATGCAGGGGAGGACCTTCCCAGTAGCTGCTCCCAGATTGAGGAATTCCCTGCTACATGAGGCTAGATTGGCCCTGATTCTGCTGGTAAGTAAAGATCTTTTTGCTTAGTCAGGCCTCTGTTGTTAACAGGACATTGAATAAAGAGTGTCCTGTGCTTTATCATAACTATTATGCTTTTAAAATGAAGTTAATGTTTTCAAGCAGATTGATTTATTTAAAAAAACTTTTTTTTTTGTTTTGCATTATTTTAGCACTGCTTTGTTTTAACTTCTCCTGTAAGACACCTTGGATCACATATTGAGAGAAATTTGGCATGTCAATAAGTAAAACAAAATGGAAGTTCCAGTACACTACAAAGTAGCCAACAGCATTGACTGGAAATTTGGACTGAACTCTGTAAACTGGGCACTAAATCATATTTGGAAAATGTGAACAACAGCAGTGGAACAACTGGTAAGGCAGAAGCTGAATGACAGCCAGTCCCATATCCACTGTCCCCTTGCCCCGGTCTAGCAGGAGAATAAGTGACATTTGCTTTTTTTGTAAAACATATAAGCCATATAAACTAGCTTTGCTTACAGATTACTTGTGAATAATCAAATGAAAGAGTGGGAGGGAACAATTGCATGTTAGAATAGTGTAGGAAAAGAGAAGGTGTGGAAAAGCAAACAAACAGGAAAACAGCAAATATTCAAACAAGCAATTAGTATAGGCCTGCATAAATTGCTAACTTGAACAGATGGAACATGGCAACATAATAATTTCAAGTCTAAACAAAGTCTTGTGGAAGCTGTTCAAAAGCATGAGACTTCATACATGTGGAAATCGCATTTCAGCAATGTTTTCAAAATAAATCTCTTAGTTGGCTGCAGTGGTTGTTCTCATAATTATCAGTATGGTTGGTAAGACAGGACAGCCAAGAGGCATCTACAACATTTGGAAGTTATTTTGGGGTGGCCTGGAAGTGGGAATCTTTCTCTTCCTACAAATTAGCAGCAACAGTCTGTTTCTTTCTACTCAACCATTCTCAACTAAATCCTAGGACATATTTTTCATATTTACAAGTATAAGTAAAACACAACTTCCACAAAGTCCTACTCTGCTACTTCATTGTGAAGCTGATGCTGGGTTTTTGGAGGCTCTGCCAGTGAAGCGTCCTTTTTGGCAGGTTCTGCAAGGCTGGCAAGATGAGCATGGCTCAGGGGCAAACAGTGTGTCTGTCATTTGAGGAGCAGCTCAGCTAAGTTCAGAGAGGTTTCATACCAGAAGGACAGCCATCTGGTGACAAACTGGCCATAGCAGCAATACATGGAATAGATGCAGTCTGCATTACTTGTAGGACTACCAACATCAATGAAATCATAGTCTTTCAAAGTTTTCAAGTTAAAGAAATAATGAAAGATTTCCTACTAGAAAATGAATAATCTATTCTGATCACTACAACTTTTATGCAGGTTACCATTACATAGAATAATCATGATTTGGGATTAGGAATGACTAGAGAGATATTTGCTCAGTTCATTTTAATGCAAACCTATCAAATTCAGATTTCCCAAGCCTATTCATAAAACAAAATATAATTAACTTTTGGGATTCACAGTTCTCTGAATTTTGAAATGCAGTTCTCCAGCTACAGGTGCATTAAAAATGTATGTACTAACCAAAAGCCCATACAAAAACTTGTATTAATGAAATATTTTAAATGCAGTATATTAGGAGGAGGTGCTTGCAAAATTCTAGCACTATATTTAATAGTTTAAATTATTAATCTACATTCTTTCTGCAAAAGATGAAGAAGGTGGAGTTAGCTAACAATTAAAGTTGGCAGCAACAATAAAATTTAAACAAAAAGAACTGCAATTCAAACAGGCTAGCAACACAGTTGAACAGAACTGGAAACCTATCAATAGAAAGAAACAACAAAACCTTTCAACTATACAATGGTACAGTTACATGCCTGTGGTCTTTCCTTTGTTAGACCTCCAGCCTGCCTACTGCAGTCTGTAAAGCAACATATATTTTGGAACTGGGGACTGGGATCCCCTCCTTCCTAAGAAATGATTTGCAGCTAGGGTTGCCATAATTCCAACTTCCCAAATCTAGGAGACATAAATTACATATCATGCAAATTTGCACAATGTCTCCCCATTCCTTTCCTCTCAGAACTTGAAAAAATTAATTTTGTGGACTAAGGCCATGATTACCTTAGAGGATTCTGGGAGCTGTTGTCAATAACAGTAAATTTCCCAAGTGCTGCAAACTGTACTGCTCAAATGAGGAAAGATGGGAGGGGAACAACCAGAAGCAGTTTGTTTTGATCCACAAATAACTAGAATGGGTTTTAGTGTACTAAGCAGAATAAGTTCTGTTTAGTTCTTGTATTCACAGAATTCTTCAATTTTAAGTATATATTTTTGGATTTGGTGATGGATCTCGGGGTTCTAATAAAATAAATGAAGCTGACTGATACCATAACCCTTAAGTCAGTCTATCTGTGAGCTAGAACATTTTTCCTAGCTTTTTGTTTGTATTAAGCTTGAATTTCTATAAGAAAGAATGGAAAATGTATTTATAGGGAAAACTGTAAATATTGGCTGACTTTTAATACATACATGATGGATTGTTTTTAATAATTAGGGACATTCTGAATTTTAATGTTATCAGTGTTACGAATAAAAGTCTGTGTTCTGTCATGTCAGGAGTCAAACAAATCTTTTTATGTTATACTATGCAAGTCTATTGATTTTGTATTGTATCCTGTATTGGTATTTTAGCACTGTTATGACAGTTTATGGCCAAGGAGACAAAGCCTTCTTTCCTTTTGACTTTCTGGTTTTGCTATATTGTTTCTGACACTTGTCTAGATTGGTTGATTAATTTTAAGGAGTTTTCTCAAAAAGACAGAACTGAGAAAGGTTACTTTTTGGAGCTACAGTTTCTTGAATCTTCCAGCCAACCAGCATGATCCTTCAAAGCCACTGTTCCAACTTATGGCTATAATATCTTGTATGTAGAGGAAAAAATGTTAGCATGGACTTTGCTGTATCATAATAATTTATTCAATTTATTCAACTCAACAATTGCATGACGTTGGTTATTGCACTCACCATTGGTTATTGCACTCACTAGCTTTCTACAGTGATGGACTTTCATGCTTCTATGAGGCAAGAGGCCATGCTGAGAGTAGTAGTACTGCTAGTAGGACCGACATGTCAGACGGGCTTTTGCTGAGGAGCCAGACAAAATGTGCAAAAGAGCAACTAGGCAGCAGTAGCAGTAGCAGGCAACACTGGCAGAAGATCTTTGAAAAACAACAGCAGGGGCACCTTAGCAAAAACTTGTTAGATTACAGGAGAATTTGGCCTAGGATCAAGAAATGAAGCAGGAGAGTGGGTAATTGAATTTTTTGAGGCCAACAGTTTATTCATCGCAAACACATTCTTCAGGCAATCAAAGAGGTGACTGTATGCACCAACATCAACTGATGGCCAATATAGAAATCAAGCAGGCGACATAATTGAAAGCAGAAGATGATGAAGCTGCATTCCCTCTGCAAAAACAAGCGCAGATTGCAGCACAGACCATGAACTGGTGCTATAAAAAATAATTAGAGTAAAGCTTTTAAAGAAGAACACCAAAATACATCCTGGAGAATATCCCCATAGAATTTAAAGATAATGTAGAAAATAGATTTGCACTATTAAGCTGTTATCCCAAAATATAGGTGACTCAGGGGTCCACCCACGATGCCAGTGCCTCTATGAAATAGTGGGGAATATTAGCTCAAGGAGGAGGCCTGCAAGAGAGGGGTAACCTCACAAGATCTTTTACCTCTATATCTACGGGTACTACTGCAGGGAAGAACCAGCTGGAGATTCAAAAATTAAGCTTATTTGTTTTATTGAGGAAATTGCAATCACACACACAAGATCTAAGCAGTCACACAATCACTCAAGGCTAACTGAAGGAAAAGGGAGGAAAGTTTTGGATAGCAAGATATTCAGGGTGAAATGGGTGATATTTACCAATCCACCAGAGCAACGAAAAGGCAATGTGACTTAGATGAAAATCTAAGCAGAAATCAGAATGACAAAGTGGTGGCCAGCAACCAGTGTACTGCAAGTTGGCTAGCCCACAACTAGGGTTTAAATACTCTTTTTCTACCTGGAGAGCAAAGGTGCTAATGGATCTCTGGTAAAATAAACAATGAAGTCCAGAGAGCAGACAAGGGGGTCTGGAATGAGCTAATACTATTACTGTTAGGTGACAAAGGGCTTATTGTAGTCTTGATAACCCCTTAATTGCCAGACAGGTGTGAGGACCAAAGAGAAGTTTGCTGGTCAGAAGAAGATGGTGATAAAACCCTGAAGACAACTGTTCAGTGACTTGTGTGGAGAAAGAGAATTACTTTAACAATCAATGCAGAGAAATAGAAGATGATTAAAAAAAAAAAAAGGAAGAGCAAGAGACCTCTTTCACCATACCTTTCTCAATAATTTGTGTGCATGCCTACACCTAATCGTACAGTACACTCCTGAGTAATAATTCCTGAGGGGGCTCAACTACATAAGGCTCTTGATGGCCCAATTTTGCCTGTTTAATTTTTGGGGCGTGGGTCAGCCATGTCCACCTTGTCTTGGGGGATCTTGAGCCCTCCTGTTCCATCTGTGGTACCTGGATATGGGAGAAAACAGAGGCTGATAGGTTAGTCCAACTAGCTCTTAAAAGTCTTAGATGGAATCCCTGTGTATAGAAACATGTTTATGATGCTGAATTAGATGTCCCACCACTTTTTTCCTCAAAGGTCCCTCAGCTTAAGCCACTTTATGGCAGATCTGCTCCCTGCTGAGAACACCAGTACTTCCTGAACTGAACCAGTGCAGGTGGGTGAGAATTTTATTGAGTCTCAGTTTCAATAAAAAGTAACAAAATACACAGTTTTCTACCTGTTCAAAATGGAAAGACATCACTAGTGTGTCTGAACTAACTGTAGGGGGACCTGAAAATTGAACAGAATATAATAAAGCTGAAGGCGCGATTTATTCATTACCCACATCTAGATTTGGAAATTTTGCTCAGCTTTAACATGTCAATATTACTCAGTTAACCTTACAGTATACTTATCTTTTGATTAAGGAATTAGAACACATGTCCCAATTTACTTTATGTATCATTTTTACTATTTACATTATTATCAAATACACATTCTTATTTTATTGTAAACAACTCCAGAATCTTTAAATAGAGGGCAGAATATAAATATTTTAATAACATAAAATATTCTAATAAAATAATCTTGATATGATAACATTAAATTTTATAAAACCAATTTATTGTTTAATTTGTTGCCTTTAATTTGTGCATTTGTTGATTTTTTTTAAAAAAAAATAGCGTTCAAAATATTACAAATGACCAGTAACCAATTTTAAAGAAATGAGAGATAGGTTTCATTGCTCAGATATAGTGTTGTTTAACAATTAAAAGTATGAATTATGGATTCTGAAAATATTAATAAATTGGGGTGGTGAATCAATGATCAATGATATCTAATCTCTGATAAAATGAAGGGCTAATGAGTGAATGAACAGATGTGGAGCCTCCTCCAACATAATGAATATTCACCCAGATCCAGTTTTCTTATAATCAGCAAAGGTCTGAAAGCTAAGTTGGTTGCACTCACCATACAGAGCCTCCCATTTCAATAAGGAATCTAAACAAATAATTCTAGATCTCCCCTAATGTGGAGAGGTTGCAGATAAAACTGGGTGAGAACACAACATAGGTAAAGAAGACTGGACCAGCTTTACACGTTTCCTTCTATGCGTGGGAATACAATGCCTAAATGAGATTCAGGTAATTTCTGTGCGAGAGATGGTCAAGTGTTGCACAATTAGCTACATCTCTACTCTCCAATATTTTGAAGATGAAAAATTGGATATATGTATCTAAGTAACATGAGAGCATGGTCAAAAGGGTATGGCCAGGCAACAAGAGAACAAAAACTATTCATGAAGAGGAATCCACAATACTATTGTTTTAACAAGTGAAACCTTGGATTGTACATGCTGAGTTTAGGAAATCCTGGGGTAAAAGACTCTAAATGAGCCTACTGGGAAGGGTAAGAGTCCATTCCCTCCTCACCCTTTGGGAGAGTTAAACAAACTGAGGAGGAAAATGAGAGGGGAAAGGAACTGGGACATTTGAAAAACAACTTACATAGGCCCTTTCCGCACGAGGAAATTAAGATGGACCAAGGCGTCCTGTCACGGAGGTCATCCGCACCTTAGATCGGACTAGGTTCGGACTATTTACCTTAGTTCTGCACCTAAGTCCAATCCAAAATGCCCCCAAGTGGTCCTCCAGTGCACTAAGTGAAGGCTGGAAAAAACAGGTCTTTCAATTTTCTGGAGCGCTCCATCTCGTTCCTGCTCAGTTGTGCAGATGCGCAGATTCGCACCAATGTGACCCTGCGATCAGCGGAGGGCAGGCTGTGGGAATGGCCAGCTTCAGAGGTTGATCCAGACTTACAAACAACCGGAAGCCACCATTTTAGCCTCACCAGTGCGGATCTAAAGACCTCGCACTGCTCTGAATCGCCCTGGAACAAACAGAGGAGCTCTGCAGAAAGGCTTAAGGAAAAGTCCGCATTGCTTCGAGGCCAGAAGAATCAGTAAGTAACAGCACGGAGCGATTCACTCACCTCGTGCAGAAAGGGCCAAAGTGAGATAACAGAGAATTAATTGGGACTGTCCCTTGTTACCCTGATTTCTGGGGTCCTGGGAGGGACACCTCAATGTGCTCACAATGGGGAATGGGAATTAGCAAGAGCACTGCTAGCAATAAAAGAGGTAGGGCAACCTAGCGAGATCTTTAACCCAATGTCTACGGGGTCAGGCCAAGTCAAGGAGCAAACAGAAGTAAATAATAATTGTTTTCTTTATTGATGTACAACACAGTCAAACACGTGTATGCAAACAGACTCACACAGATCTACTGAAATAAAGGTAGGAGTTGGATAGAGAGTTTTAAGAGGAGGTTTTGCTTGGGAAATACTACACCTGTCCTGAAGCCCAAGTAATTTGAAGAAAAGTCCGTAGGAGTGGAGATTCTCAGCACAAGGAGCTGAGGGGAAGGCTCACTGAACGAAACGACAGCAAGACGGGATGGAAGCCAGGAGCGATCCGAAGAAGCACTCAAAATCAGGGAGTCTTATAGGGGGAAATGTGCCTGTAGGCTAGTCCGTTCCCAGGGATAACAATGAGTTTCGGGCTGGAGACAAAGCCTCTGAAAGGTCAGTATTTTGCATGATTGAGTTATGACAGAGTTGTCAATAGAGTAAACAGTATGCAAACACGGAGTGCCTGACAGTCTAGTATTCGGCTCGTCAAGCTGCCTGCTCGGGGCAGGGAGTCTTTTGTAAACAGCATGCATACATAATGTGATCTTAAAAAGGTACTTGCCTTGAGGTGTCCTAAAGCGGCAGTCTGGTTATTACTGGCCTGCCTGGATCTGTTTTGAATGGTTCAGCTATTTTCGGCCGTGCCTGCGTGCGTGCTTGTCCGGGGGCCTCACAAGCACATGGAGGAGAATGGGTAAAGAAGGCCAAATTATTGATATCAAATGATACCTAATATCCCACAAGTCTGGGCTAGAAACTACGGTAACTCCCTGATAAACCAGGTCAGTTGGAGGGGATGTAGCTCATCATACACTTAAGAACTGAACAGAAACCAAAGCACCAGAGATGGAGCTTATATGCTTGTACTTCGAATTCTTGAATTTATTTTCCTCGTAGTACCTCAGAGTCTTGAAGATCTAGGTCCATTTGAACACATGTACAAAATTCTTTGAATACTGCCCTTAATATTTCTTAGTAACCTGTTTCACCAAATAATATTAGTAATCTAATTTATTGCTATAGCCTTGTAGAAATTCTTTCTCCTGTCTTTGACAATATGCAGTAGGGCTGACACATACTATCATGTGTACTGTCATAGCTATATATACATCTGAGCCCTGGATGTCAATTCATAAAGGTTAATGCCATCTTTCATCTTACAGATTACCTCAAAAGAGTCCTTCTTATTCTGCCTCCTTTCTCACTTTAGATAAAGACACCATAGAAATCCCATGTGTGAAGAAGATTTGTGCTTTTTAATGTATCTCTTTTCATGTTGACATTTTGTTTTGGATTTCTAACAGAGTTTGCAGTAACTCATTGTGATCATATATTGAAATCAGCACTCTCACAAGGCGCAGTTTCTATTAACTCAGTGGAACACTTAATGATTTGAAGGCTTGCTAAGAGAAAGTCAGATTTCCTATTTGCCTATCAAAATAACTCAAGAAAAGGTCACACTAAATTTATAACAGCAGATGGTTTCCAGTAGCCATATATATTGTTAAGGTGATGAAATGCAGACTTCAGAAGTATTTTACAATCTACTGAGAAGGGCATTCAGAAAGTTAATTGTAGTGAAAACACTAATTGCTGCTTGAAAACACACAGTATAGAATGATTCAAGGAAATCCTTAAAAACATGCCAAATTCTGAGCATGTGAATGGATATTTTAATTTATATGGCCAGTCTTAAAATAGATTTAATTGTGCTTTGAACATATTCAAAATATAGAATGGTAAACAAAAGTTAGTTAACCAGCAATATCCACTAACATGTGAAGTAAAATCAGCCAAATTGAAATACTTTCAGATAATATAACCCACCAGATATCCTCTAATAACCAGATAACTTCTAAAGTGATGATTTCAAGGATTATTAACATAGATTTTAGGTCAAGCTGGGCAAGCTGCAGTCCACAGAGAACATCAGGTTCCTGGCCTGGTCCTTCTCCTTCCCCATCACCAGTCCCTTTTCACAGCATCACCATCAATTTCGTCAGTAACCCAGCTCAGAAGCAAAGCAAAGCAACACATCTCAGGTGGGATGTGTTGGGTTTCTCTGATCCTGTGTCTTCGAAAATTGTGTGTGTGGGGGGGGAGTATAGTGTGAGATCACTGTAGTACATCTTGTTAGGGTGGGTAAACAAGCCACACCTTGCTGTATCTCCAGGTGGACACGGAGCTGGTCTGAACCCCCAAACGCAAGGCAGGAAGAGTAAAACTAGAAGCATAAAAGAAAACACACTCATACACAGAACTTTGGCCAAAAAATCCCTCCAAGTACCAAGATTATGTTTGGTATAGCCTACTAAGAGTAGTGACAAGGAAGGATGTCTTTATTCTTCCGTACTTCCCCTTTTACACCATTTTCATGCTTACACAAGAGAGAAGATTTATGCATCTGCATTAGCAGAGACAACTTGTACGTGTTAACATTTTATCTGACCCTTAACATTCCCAAGACTTTGTGTTCTAGTCAACATCCTAGGTCATTCATAAAGACATCTCTGACACTGACAGTGTCCTTCCCTTCTGCGCATACTGATCACCGATGTGTACTAAGCAGAACAAGTGCTTCTTAACATGAGTTTGTTTGATGAGCCCAGGGTGTCCAAATACTAATCAATAACAAGTGTTAATTCTATAGCAAGTTACTGAGTACCAAATTTCAAGCCTAAGAATCTATTCTGGATGACTGTTTGTTGCTTCTTAAGCTAGAAAGCATCAAGACTATTCAGTAAAATTCTGACCCATCAGGTGAGATATCCCTGGAACTTCCTTCCCTGATTGGTGGAGAGTGTCACCCCTGAGTTAGATGAGGAGGCGGAGTCAGCTCTGACCCCAGAGAGCTGAACATCCTGGTTAGGCTATGGTCCATGCAGAGGAGTGCCCAGTTTCAAAATATGAAAATATGACTCTAAGAAGTAAAGATCTCATGAGCAAGAGCATTCTCACAAGTGGGACTTCTGTCATTGTGGTAATAGCTGCAGCCATGCTTTGTATAAGGCTCTGGGAGTTCATAGCTGCTGGAACAAAGTTGTAGTAGCAGCACCTCAAGACTCTGTCTTTCCCTCTTGGTCCTTGTTCTATTGGATCTTCTTTGTGTTAGGCCCAGATTGCTATTGGATCCTTCTCTTAGGTCTGCCTTTCCTGATACTTGCTTTCTGTTTCAGTTGTACTGTCCTGCACTTTGGACTGTTTGATACTACTTTCAAAACCCATCCAGCCTTGGTCTAAAACAAGACAACACTTGAGAGTTGTCAGAGTGGCTGCCTATGTATCCATCTTCCCAAAAGTAAAAACAGAAATTCCCCATTCACTTCTAAACATTATATGGGGACACTCTTCATTCCTTGCGTTACCACTGAGAAGCTTAAGAAGCAGCTATCCAACTTGATGCAGCACATGACTCCTGGCATCCATCAGCTTTTCAATTCTGTCAACACCAACCTTTCTATGTTCTCAGGTGTGGGTACTGAGAGGTGTCAAGAAGCAGCAAGGTGTTGGACAATAGGGCTATGTATGTACCACAAAGCTTGCCTTATATCCTGTAAGCTACTCTGCTGCCCTTACATGTGGTAGAGGATGTTGTCTCATCAGCAGTCTAGAAGCAATATTCAATTACCAATTTGTTCACCATTTTTTTTAATAGTAGGGGTGTGAGGTGCCATCTTGACCTTTACCTGGGGTTTCAGAGTGCCTTGGGCTGGCCCTGCACTCTGAATTGATCCTAGAATCATAGAATCATAGAGTTGGAAGAGACCACAGGGGCCATCCAGTCCAGCCCCATGCTATGCACGAACACACATCAAGTCACTCCCAACAGATGGCCATCCAGCCTCAGTTTAAAAACCTCCAAAGAAAAACCACCACACTCTGAGGCAGCATATTCCACTGCCAGACAGATCTGACCATCAGGAAGTTCTTCCTGAGGTTCAGGTAGAATGTCTTTTTCTCTAGTTTGAATTCATTGCTCCTTGTCCTAGTTTCTGGAGCAGCAGAAAACAAGCCTGAGGAAAACAAGACTTTTCCCTCTTCAATATGACATCCTTTCAGATATTTAAAACCAGGCTATCATGCCTCCTCTTAAGCTTCTCTTCTGCAGTCTAAACATACACAGCTCCCTAAGCCGCTCCTCATAGGGCATCCTGGAATAATCAAGCTGTCTGTTCTAGGGAAACAGCATGAGTTATTAACCGCTTATTTTGATTTTTCCCCCAATTGAAGCTAATGAATTCATATGGCACAAATATACCTTCTTGGACATACAAGGTTCCCCCCCCCCAAAGTAGGCTTGCTGACATTTTATCCCCCATCAGCTGCTACTTTTACACCACTTTTTTCAAAGATGTCACTTCTTTTTCCTTCATAGAGTAATCAAAGCCAGTAAGGGATCACACAGTGAATGAGCAAGACATCACAGCACTTTATAGCCAATGACATCATTGACATCACTGCTGAGTGATGACAACACTTGGAAGCAATGAGTGAAACCCATGATGGCAATGTTTGTAAGCAAATTCTTGTAAGCAAATGCACACTTTCATCTGTTCTCAGTAACCACCCAAAGAGCTTTTTGGCCCTCATAAAAATAGTTATGAATTCCAAAAATAAATAACTTACACATGGATGCCTTTAATGCGTTAGATGGCCATCTCAGACTTCCTGTAATGTCAGTTCTCCTTAGTTTTTTCTGTTTTTTTTTTTTTAAGAAAATGTTTTAAGATAGTCTATGCATATTGTTTTTGTGTACTCTGCCATATTTCCAGATTGGGATAAAATTTTCTCCTGTCTGGGTCAACAAAATTTCATTTTGGGGGTTAAAATTCATAAAGCTTGGCACACCTAAACAATTCTGATGGAATAATGTTCCTAAAGGGTCAGGCTGTCAAATGTCTGTTTCTTTCAGAATTCACTCCTGCATGTAGTCTGAGGGTGAGCACTCAACAGTCCCGATGGCGTAAGGCCTGACTACATACCAACTAGATTTGCTAGAGCAAATCTCCCTTCAACTGCAGCATATAAGAAATTCCACAATTAAGAAGATTACAATGGGGGAGACAGAAAAGAGGGAGAGAAAAAAGGGGGAGAAAAAAAAGTCTCCCTCCTTTCTCAGATGAGTTTAATAACTATCCAGTGATATGCATGGCATCACCTAGCCCTGGTTGCTAGTTTGAGATAAGGAGAATGAGCAACGTACACATAATGGCTATAGAGGGAGAAAATCAACATGTTCTTCTTATACAAGCCAGGTCTCCAGATCTTTTGTACCATTGCAGCTTTCCTTTGCTAAGCACAAATACAGTCCTCTTTGTATTTTAGACCTGTTTGTGTATTAAATAACATGCAGAGCATAATCTGATCCTCTTTTACAGAATGAAGATTTATCTTGTTCCCTTTCTGACTAGAGTAATGAAATCTGATAGGAAGTATAGGCAGAAAAAGGGAAGCAGGTTTTGTTTTGTAGTACTGACTATGCACCAGTGCACTTGAACGTTCTCAACAGCATTAAAATGTTAAAGGAATACAATGGACTAGGAGAATATGATCTTACACATCTTGTTGGGATGACAAACAATTTTACTAGTTTGAATGTCGCTTCTCTGACTAAAGAAACTGCTTTGCTTCAAACTGAGGTCATTTACGCATGACAACACTCTTCTGTGTCATGGCACTGCAAATCTGGGTTGGAAGGGAGGCATCAGCAACGCTTCCCTCGGTATCTGCTCATTCGCTGAGGAAGGGAGCAGAATAGCCCTGCCCTTTCCTTTCACAGCACAGCTAAGCACTTGCCATTGCTGCACTGGGGAAGGAAGCATCACAAACGTATGACCATGGCTTCTGCACAATGGTAAGTACAGAAGTGTTGCACGATTGGAAGTGCAAAATGGATGTTTTCTGTTTTACACATGCTGCACAAATGCAACGCTTTGTGACAGGAGGGCAGTGGGATGGCAATGACATCACGTGGAAGCATGACCTGCAGACTGCTGCCATCCTGTGGCAGAAGTGTGTTACTGTGGTAGATAACCCTATCCCGGGGTCTACAATTTAAAACTAAAAATATCTCCACGTGCTTGAGAGGTCCCCCGAATGAGCACGTAGGCAGGCACGGTCGAATGGCCAAAAACAGGAAAAACTCGGTCAGGGCAGTAAATTCATAGTCACATAGCCCCGGGAGACCTTCAGCCAGGTAAAACTTAAAATACAAAAAGGGTCCTCAGCCCTGAGGAGCCAGCTTGAAGGGATTAATGCATCTGACAAACAGCCCATCAAGCAAGGATGATTCGCATATAGCCGAGGCTTTGACAACCCTGGCAAATTCAATCATGCAAAGGACATTGACATTTTGGAGCTTTGTTCTAGCTCCTCCCTGTTCTCCCTGGGAGAGGATTAGCCCTCCAGGTACCTTTTCCCCCTTAAGTAGACCCGATTTTTGAGCAGCTCTTTGGCTCATTCCTGTTTTCTCAGCAGACTATCTCTCTGTCCGTTGAGCTCCCTCCACGTGCTGAGTCTCATCTCTCTCTCTGCTGTTGTCTTGGACCTCCATACTTCAGGACAAGGTGCAGTATTCCCCAGCTGTAACCTTCCAGAGCCCCCTATCTAATTTCCTCTGTTTTTATTCCTCGCTAGGTCTTGAGTGGATGAGGGAGTGCATAAGTGCATACATGTGCAAGTCTTTATTTTTAATAAAATCATTTATTGAACAATTTTATTTGGTTTTTGGCTTGGCCTGACCCCGTAAACACTGGGTGAAAAGACCCCATTAGGTTACCCTGCCTCTCGCATTGCTATTGCTTGTGTTCTGACTAGTTTCCATTCCCCATCACATGGAGCACATTGAGGTGTCCCCCAAGGGACCCCAGAAATCAGGGTAACAAGTGGGACAGTAATGTTGTGTGGAAAGGGCCTAAGACCCATGGACCATGAGGGGCCTTCACTACCAATATTTGTTTTAGGAGAATTTTTTTAAAAAAACAAACACTCAAATGACCTCTATGCCCTTTATTGGTTATAGGGGGGTATTTTTATCATATTTTTCTGGCCCCAGGGCTACTTTGTGTTTGAAGACAGGATTCAAAATCAGAATTAATACCTGGTTTGAAACATCTCTTTCCTGGGGCTGAAACAGCAATATGAGTGGTGGGAGGGAATGGTGAAATTGCTTCTCACATGAGGGTGGAGAACATTCTGAATACTTTTTTTTTAAGTGAAAAAACAAAAACAAAAAAAAGATGAGGCTGTGAGGAGGGAGGATGGTGAGCAGCATATGTGGCATCTTGCACTACAAATGGAAAGAATATTTGCTGTGATTTATTTTCTGACATTTAGGAAACAACACAGAATTGAGAATTTTGTGCAGTTTTCCTCAGTATTCAAACACCTTGCAGTGTTTCAGGAAATTATTCTGTGTGTTACAGCCACCTCAACGTGTGTTTCTGAAAATCTGCTTTTGTGTGTGAAAAATATGCTTCTTGTACAAACACCAGAATTTTTGTGGCAAGAAACTTATGTGTATTTCTGTGGAGAATAATTTCACCCAATTCTATTGAATGTGCAAAAACTGGATAAAGATGGAACCGAAGTACTCATTTTCTTCATTATTTATCTTTCCTGGGGGGGGGGGCAGGGAACTGCACATGAAGATGAAAGAGATCCTTGCATGTGAGGATGAAAGAGATCAAGATTTATATCCTGAATCTGGGCCTGGGTAGTTGCCCACTCGAACTTTCAGTTGTGCTCAGTTTGTCTTTCAGAATATCAGCACAGTTAGTAACAATAATAAAAAGCCTGCACAGTATTTCTTCTGCTTGACTACTGATACCCTTCAAGTGATGACAAAACTATTTTTGAAGGAACTGTTTCAGTTGCATGGAGTAAAGAAAGGAAGCATGAAAGCTTGCAAATTCTTTAATTTAGATAAAGAATATCTTTGCTGGGTGCTGCATGCTAATATTTACCCTAAGGATAAGTATGGCTTGCCAGATCAATAGAAACAGATTAAAAATCATTACTGTAATACACTTTGAGGTTAACACTATTTAAAATGATGTTGTGATGTAAATATATGCTTGTAGCTGTGAATATTCACTGATATTTTATACTGTACTAGATTGATGGAATCTTCCCTGCCCTGAAGATGAGAGCTGTGCTTGTAATTAATTCCCCCAGTAAAACACATCTGAACATACTTTTGAATCTCCTGCTGGTTCTTGCCTGCGAAGACCCCGGTAAATACTGGTGGGAAGATCTTGCTAGGTTAGCCCCCTCTCATGGGCCCCCTAATTTGGAGCTAATAATTCCCCACCTTTGCACTGGGATTGTGGGTGGACCCCTGAGTCAACCACATTTTGAGGTGACAAACTTGAGATCAAAGCAATCTACTTTCTTTCTTTGGGGTGGGAGATATTAAGAAGAGAAATAGACCTGAAAGCTGCAGAAGCAGTGAGTCTGAAGTACCAAGACAAACTACTGATCCTTAAGTCTGAATGCAAGTAGGATGAGGGGTGAAAAAGTAAAAGTAAAAAAGTAAAGAAAGAAAGAAAAAGAAAAGGTGTTTTCAGGATATTTTGAATGCATCACCAGTTGTTAATGCTTTGCCAGGCTGAAGAACAGAGAACATGTTTTCCACTCAGAGTTCTTTCTTTCTTTTTTCAAATATGGAGTCAAAAGACAGGAGTGTTTAAGAGAATGGCATTTCAAAGGAGGACATCGTTGCTATGCTGCAACAAATAGTGTTGCTAAAGCTTACAGTGCAAAGTCTTACTGGAAACCTAGTTACACAGCGTAATATCCCCAGTCAATATCCTAAATAGAAATTCCCTTTATGAAACAAAAAACACAAGCTAAAATAGCAATGAAATTAAGATTCTTTGGCTTATCACAGGCCACAGCATCTGTGAGTAAAACGAAGCATAAAAAGAAGAACTGAAATAGGACTACTTTGTGACAGTAAAAGCATCGTATACTTTGCTTCATGAAAGTAAGGTGTTGCAAAATACAAGTTTAGTCCTTGAGTACAATGTATCAGCAATTGGAACTAGGCTGTCATGGTTTTGCCTCTCTATTAAAAATGTCCCCCAAATGTTCTTGTGAAACAAATGGGCAGTACTTGGCAGAAAAGATGGAACTTGGAGAAGCAGCTTTGGAGAAGCATGCATTATGTATGCCTGTTACTATGCTGTTTTAAGTAAACAAGAGGATTTGAGTCTCCAGTGCCTCCAGGCTCATTTGAAATTTTGATTTCTACTCAAAATTTTAAAAAGAAAGATTAATTAAAATTCATTTCCCGCTGCTTTTTCAGCTTCCTTCTTTGTTTCTACATTCCTCCATTGTGTATCTTCTTAGAAGAATTTTCCTTTCTGTGGCAAAGTACAGCTATCTGTACTGAGAAAAACAAAGAACCAGGAAGAATTGTGGGTAGGGCAAGCAGATGTTGTAGGAACTCATAAAGGACTGACAAGGGTCCCCTGGAGATTTCAGTGGCCATGAAGAGGGGACTAGCCCTCCACTGTTTATGATTTCCTGCTCCAGTTGTGTGCCTCCAAGCATCTGGTACAATGCCTCTCTATTTGGAGCTTGTCAGAATCAGATCAAGACTGATGTATCCCAGCATCCTAGCACCAGCCAGCCAGAAGCTGAAAAAAGCTCAAAAATAATATTTTGACAAAAAATTTTGGGGTTGTGGTGGTGGGATAGAAGGGGCAAAACAAAAGCTGTGTCCCACTGTGTTGAGATCTTTGAAAGAAAGAAAGACAAACATATTTCATGCTGCAACTGTCATTCCAAAACATTTTTTCCTCTGAAAAAAGTCATGTTAATTGAGGTAATATTTTTATAAGTTATGTATTAACTGGATTTAAAATACAGTAGATAAAAAGGCTTTAAAGCACTTAGAGTCACAATATTTCCTTGATATAAAAATTAGTCAGTACACTTTCTTTAGAAAATAGTTGAAACCAGTGGAGGGAGAACTAAAAATGTAGCTTGTCAGTGTAAGGAAAGCAAAGCAAATGGAGGACCTTAGGCCTGTACACCCAAAAAACACAATGCACAATGTCCAAACAGCTATCTCTGGCCGATTAGGTTGTCACTCCCTGAGAAGGAATGGTGGAATTGTTGTTGCTGTGGTGTGCCTTCAGGTTGATTCCAACTTATGCTGACTTTATCTTTGGGTTTTGGGGTGAGGAGGGGGGCACGATTGATTCAGAGGAAGTTTGCTGTTGCTTCCTTTTAGAGTGAGAGATCATGACTGGTCCAAGGTCACCCAGTGACTTTCTATGGCCCTTTCCATAGGAGGGTCTCATCCTGGCATAGGGACGGGAGAGGAGTGAGATGGCAATGATGCTTTTGCAAGATATCATATTTCTCCTGTCACCAACTTGCATGATAGCAGAGGTAAACATTAACAGGTTATCCCCATCAATGACCCCTGGTTGCACAATGGTCCCATACTTACCTGCCCTGTGGAAGGCTTGGAAGCATTACGGAGGTGCTTCCTGCACCAGTGCAGCATGGGAAAGTGCTCAGATGTGCCATGGAAGGAAGAGGCATGTCCACCATCTCCCTTCCTTAGGGAGCTGTTCTGATGTGGATGCTGTTGTGCTCCACCTCTGGCAGAGGTGCTGCTGGGATCACGACCGAAGGACGACATGAGAAGGTAAGGTGTGGAAAGGCTCTATGATTGAGCAGGAATCCAAGTTCTGGTCTCCCACAGTAATAATCCAACACTTGGACACTTTTCACAGGATGTTGTCATCCTTCAATGGGGATGGGAGAAGGATAAGGCCGCAACAACAGTCACACATGATGTTGTTGTGGTCCCATCCTTCTCCCCTCTCCAGGCAGAGCAATCAAAGACTAAATCATTGATGAGTTTTCCCATCAATGAATCATGATTGTACCACGATCCCACAGTTACCTGTTGTACAGAGGGTCCAGAAGCACAATGGCTGCACTTCCTGCCCCAGGGCAGCCTGGGAAAATACCTGGCTGCACTTTGGCAAGAAGAGGCGAGGCCATCATGCTTCCTGGATCATGGTGGCAGCCAGTGCAGAGGGGCACACTCTCTTTTCTTTTTCTCCAGGCATGACTTTTTTCCCTTTGGTCAAAGCTCTTGCAGTCCTTCCTCTCACTTTCTGTTCAGAAGGTACCAGCTCTCTCCACCTCCAGATGTCTTTGTCAGTTGATTCTGTTTCTTTCACCTTGAGCCTTCTTTAGCAGCCTTCTCTCTCTTCTCCCTCTGAGTCCTGTGTGCTGCTGTCCATGACCAGGGACCACTGTTAGCTCTTAAAAGAAGTTGAGACTAATTGAAATCTCTTTTGTTTTATTCCACTTTTAAATCGCCCTTTTTCAAAAAAAGGTCAGATTTCCACACAGCAACAACTTCCCAAAATAGGCTATGCTGAGAGCTGGTAGCTGGGCAAGATCCCTTTGAACATATTGTTGCATACTTTCCAATTGTCCCAATTTGTCAGGGACAATCCCAATTAATCTTCTGCAATCCCACTTTTCAACTGCTTTAAAATGTCCTACTTTCTCTTTCCTTCTTTCATTTAGCCCTCAGCTTACTTCAGTTCCTGCAAACTGAGTTCGAAGTGTAAAGGTAGTTTGCACTCAGTGGAGGGAGAAGAGGAAGTGGAATCTTTCCCTTCTTACTAGGCTCAAGCAAAAGCAAACTGCTGTAGCCTCTTCTAGTTTGTGTAGTCTTCCTCATCAATAATTTTTTGGCATCTTGACTACACTTTGATATTGCTGGACCATATGTGTCCCAGTTTTCAACTGTGAAATATTGGAGGGAATGCTGTTGCTGAGTATAGATATAGACTCAGGTCTCTCAGTAACTCCAAGTACTGTATCACATTGTCCTTTTAATATGGGACAAAATAGTAAGCTGGGTCCTTTTTAAAAAAGACATTAAGTGATACACATAGGAAAACAATTGCATTAATATCAAACTTTTGCATCAATATTTTTTTTTCTGTATATCTGCTAGAATCTGCTGTTTTTCACAAGCAAAGTAATCTCCACCATGCCTCTTCTATCCTAGATGGGTTATGCCTCAATTCAAGACCCATTAGTAGTCTCAAAACTATCAGTCAATATGTAATCTTCATTTAAAAGAGTTGGTGTCCTACCTCCTGCTATAAAGATGTGGGGGAGGGAAGCTGTTAGCTGCCCCTTGAAAGAGCTCTCCCCACACCATCTTTAAAAGGCAGGGGAGTAGCCTTTTGATGTAGTGACACATGTTCACACACAAAGGGAGCTCTTTATGCCCCCTTTATGCTCACTTTTCTCAAGCAAAGCCACAATACACTAACGCACATGCAATGAAAAATCAGATTTACAATTTCTTGTTTATATATGGGATTAGGCTACATCTCACTCCAGGAAACATTCAACCTAACATCTCAGGTTATAATTCTAGGCACCCCTTCCTGCCTCTGCATAATAAACATGCATAGCAGGATTATACTTGATGGGTAGCAGAGACTGAAAAATTGGGATTAAAAGAACCTGTCTTCAAGCACTTAAAACAGTGTGTTGTCATGCTGTCCACTCCAAAAGGCTAAATTCATTGATTTTGTTTCCACTGCTTCTTTTGTTCCTCTACTGTTAGACAAGGAATGCTCTGAGTTCTCTAGTACTCTTCATGCCTACATCCAGAAGGATATATACATTAAGCATACAGAAACTGAAGGGAAAGGGCAACTCCATATGACCAGGGGGCTGCTTGCATGGCATAGTGCATACTCACTCTCTTTGACCTTACCTTGCAATGCCTTGCCTTGTGGAGGTGGGAAAATCTGTTCTACAAGCAGGATACAAAATAAGCTGCCAAGTTCAAAAGGGTGCTCACATTTGAAAATCAGTTTTGGCAGTCCATCCACTGAGCTGAGAAATGTGGACTGCTGAAATGCAACTCTTGGTTCTGGAAGTAGTATGACCAATATAGCAATGACTCATTACCATCACTCATGAGAAGCCAACTAAGAAATAACATTATTCCACAGCATTCTACATATATTCAACCAAAGTGTTGCACAAAACTTGTTCTGTAGAGAAAAATTACGTGGGTTTTTTGTATGTGTACACATGCACAAACACACACACTCTTGTTCCTGAGCAAAAGAACAAGTACTCTCCCTCAGGAAATGATGCTTTCTGTGTATGAAGCCCATTTTCTGTGCAGAAAACAGGTTAAGTTTTTTGTTTTTGTTTTTCCTTTGGCAAAACAGACATGCATTTCTCTCTTGAAGACTATTATCTCCACAACATTTTGAGGAGAAAAATGTCCAAAATTCTCACTGTTGTGTTATTATTCCTAACACAGTTTTCTGTGTGTGAGGAACCCTTTAACGATCTGAATATGTATAACTGCAAACATTCTTGCCATCCTTATCTTGAAGACTTTGTCAGTAACTGCAAAATCTATTGACATAAGACCTTCAACTGAACTGTGGAAAAGACGCATAGATGGTAATGTAAGAATGCACTTGCATATATATATATTTTCCCCCCAAGTAATGACAGATACCACTGAGGGGCAACTGGGGAATGCTCTCCTTGTGTGGGGGCTACTTACCCCCATGTTCTTCACTCTCAGTACCGTAGTTAGTGTCCTCAGGAAACTACCTGGGATGTGAAGGTGATTTGGTTTACCTCTCATAGGCTCACATCTCCAGACATATTGCCACCCCTTCCTCTTTCTCCTCCTGCTCTGAGAATATGCTAAAGTCTTTTCATCACCATGGATGTAGTAAAAGCCTTCATATCTTCCTGCAAAGAACTGTAATTATATAGGGATTTTATTGCATGTTTTCATGCTGTCTATACTGTCTCAAAATCTTTGTGTATAAAGGGCAGTTTCTAAATGTTTAAAATAAGCAAACTGCAAACAATCGTAGAGCTATTGTTGTGTACATTTAGATTATTTGTGACATTTTCTCCTCCTATGTGTGCATGAACTCTCAGCCATAACAACAGGATGGTTGTGAATATGAAAGATAAAATGTAGTTTAGAGGAAAGAGAGAGATAATGAGTCTAGCATCTGAAAATTTATATTAAATTGATGGTTGTTAATCTCAACATTTACCCATGCTTTGGGAGTTTGAATCCAGGTGAAATGGTTCAAGGCATCAGCCTGTCTCTGCCTTCTACCCGTTCCATCAGGGTGTTTCCTCTGGCACTGCCAACCTTCTAATCACTGAGGGAATTCTTTGCATGTTGCATTATGCCTTAAGCATGTTAATGCCATAAGAGAGGTACGTATTGAGGCAAAACAAATGTTTAGGCATTTTAAAAGTTCCATGTTACTCAATACCTTTGACTTTTATTTTCTCTCTCCCTTTCTTTTTTTCCCTCAGTCTTCCTGTGTGTGTGTGTGTGTGTTTGTCTTTTTCAAAAGTCTGCCTGTGCCCAGAATACCAGAAGTTCGATTTGACTGTCTCTATTTACAGTATGGTAGATGCCCCCCAATATCGACGTACGTTGACATGCACTGGAAAATAGAATCTTGCACAGCTGAGTTCTAATCTGAAATAGGCTTCTTCTCCATTTCATTTACTGTGGCTCAGAGGGATGAGAAAAGCTTATAGACATGGAAGATGAAAGAGAGGAGTAGGAATAATAACTAGGAATAAAGAAAGCAAAGAAATATGTATAAGCCAGTTGCCACTGAGCCAAAAAGAATGAAGCAAGTTAACAGAAACCTATATAAAGCTGCAGGCTTCAGAGCTGAACTGCAAGGTTAGAACAGCCTCAGCTGCTACTAAAAGGAAAGGAAAAGGGGGAGAAATGGACAATAAGAATACAGAGAATGCATCTTTTAATATCAGCCTGAAACCCAAACATCTCATTCCTTCAGTACTCTGTGATAACTGTAGTTTGAAACTGCTAAGCTTTCAAAAGTGTTTTGTTCTTTTGCAATCTAAGCAGCTCTCATATAATTCTAATGTTCTGTTTCTGCATTTTTACAATTAAATTAATTGTTAATTTCCTGATTTGTTTACTGGAACACAAAATAACAAATATGAAAGAGCTTTGCCATTTTTAACTATTATCTGAATGGCTTTGTGTATGATATCTGTTCCAAAACTGGAACTTAACAGAACTTGAATGTTCCTTTAAAGTGTATGGAAACTTGCAGAACTCACAATACATGAAATATTGAGTCAGTGTGTTACCCTAAAACGTGAGTGACTCAGGGGTTTACCTGTGATGCCAGTACCTCCATCAAACAGTGGGGAATTATTAGCTCAAATTAGGACGCCTGTGAGAGCGGAGTAACCTAAAAAGACATCCTGCAGTATTTTTGCAGGAAGAACCAGCCAGAGATTCAAAAGTAAGTTTAATGGTGTTTTATTGGGGGAATTAATTAATTAAATAATTAATACAAGATCCAAGCAGTCACTCAATGACACGAGCCTAACTGAAAGAAAAAGGAAGAAAGTTTTGGATAGCGAGATATCAGGGTAAAGTGAGTGATATTTCCCAATCCAGAAGAGCAGCAAAGAAGGCGATATGGCTTAGACACAAGTCTAAGGACAGTACACAAATAGGAATCAGGGCAGCAGAGTGGTGACCAATAATCAGTCACCATTGACTGGCCAAAGCAGGGGTTTAAATACCTGATTTCTGCCTGCAGGGCTAGGATGTTACTGCTTTCCATCTGAGTAAACAATGGAGTTTGCAGAGTGGACAATGAGGTCCTGAATAGGCTAATGATCTTAGTATTAGGTGACAAAGGGTTAATGGCCATCCTGATAGCTTGGTTGGACAGGTTTGAAGACAAAGGAGAGGTTTGCTTGCTCAACAGAAAAGAGGTTAAGACAATCAGATATCTTATGGGAATCTTCGAGATGCTATTGTCTAAAAGGTTGAGTAGTTAAAGCTAACTGCAAGCCCATTATCTCAGAAATTTCCTGGTGATTTCTTTACTGTGACCTGGCCATGCTTGGAGGTGTCTTCTCACCTAATTTGCAGTGCATGTGTTCAGCCAGCCTTTTCCTCTTATCCAGCTTGGGCATACAGCCATAGCAGGGTATGATTAATGTGACAAATAGCTGGAGTAAAAAAGGGGAACTGGAGTTAGATTAAACTTGGGGTTCAGCTTGGGGTAGGTCCTTCTCAAATAGTTCTCTGAGAATAGTCTGCTTCCCAAAGGAGGGAATTTGACAGTCTACCCATCCTTTTCATGTTGTATTTCTCAGAAACTTATCAGCACTCTATTTCCTCCCCTTTCCAATTTTTTTAAACCTGGGTGAAGCTGGATATTTTAGCTAATTTGTAAGTTTGTAATTTCTAAATAAAGCAAACATTAGAAAGTCTGCATAAGTCTGCAGTGGTCTTTCAAGAGAAGCAAGTTGCACATAAAAACAGTATTTATATGTATATGAGTATCGCTTCCTGAGCCCTGTTGGGTTTTCTTTTTATTGTTTTTACCAAAATGCAAGCAACAGAACCTGTTGGCAGCCCTAACTGTTGTGCACATAATGTAAGCCACACCATGGTTTTTGTGCAAATGAAATGAATGCCTCTGGAACAAAGGCATTCTGTGTATGTACAGTGTATCCCTTATGCTTTCCAGAACCCTGCTCTACTGGGGTTACATATTGCATGGGTACACACCAAAAATATGGCAGGCTAAGTAATGTAAATTGCATCATGGGACAGGAGAGCTTTCATGGCAGTGAATGTGATAGAAAGAATACACAAATAAATCTAATGTGGATAACTCATCCTGAAGTGCAAATTGATCAAAACATTTAAATGACAATAACCAACATAATTTCTTCACTGTAGATAGATTAATATAGGCATGTATATAGAACAAGGAGTTTACATCAATAATTTGATAGCATTCTTTCTCCCTTTGATAAAACCAATGCAGGATTTTTTTAAATAATGTTGAGATTATTAGGATAGAAAGGTGTATTCAGTTGATTAAACATTTTCTATAACTAACCATGTATTTGTGAAAACTGTAAAATTTACTAGCTGAGACAATGATCCTTGGTATTGATTTTTGAGGTCTGGTTGACTTGAAGCAAATTGACATTTATGTGGCTACAGCAGATGTGTATGTGTGTGGGAACTGTGAGGGAGTTTATAAGCAAGCCCTCTGGAACAACTGTATCAAACAATACAAAGCTTGTTAACTTGACTGTGAAGATGGAAGATAAGAGAGGAATTGAGCCAGTTGGCCTTTTTTGTTTATAGCCACTGATACAGAAAGAAGGGAGAAAAGGGGAACAAGATAGTACAAGAATACCAAAGTATTTCAGTTCACTGAATTCAATATGAAACTGGTAGAATATTTCACTTGTGCAAACTACACGTGATGATAAACATATAGCTTGCAGCTGAGCACCACCACTACAATTTTTCAACGTACAAATAATAATGTGAGATACTAATTCATACCAGAACAATTGTCAGAGAGGTTTCTATCTTCGTCTCTCCATAACTGCTTTTAGTTTAAAATTCCATTCATGCAGTGTGTGTGTGTGTAGAGGGGGGAGGGAGTAGAAAAAAGGAAGAAAAGTCCATTGATACACATATAACTTCTCTTTAATATTTGCCCCTGCCTGTAAAGATGGGAAAAGAGCAGTCGAAGGTGATTTAAATGTTCCCTAGCCATGTGTCCTAATCTGGATTGGATCGCCACACAACTTACTTGTAAGTAAACAAGAAATGGAATATATAGTCCAGTCCCAAGTCAGCTCTAGTGATTTCATTTACTGTTCTTGAAAACTCACTACAAGAACATATTTGCTGTTTCAAAACCAGGGCCATGTTCTTCAGCTAATCCATTTCTTATGCTTACTCAGTGCTAGCACTTACTTTAATATAAACATAATTTCATTATTATTTATAAAATTTCTACCCTGTTCATCAATGAAAAACAAAACATCCAGAGCAGTTTACAGAAATCAGTACTTGGGCAGTTCTAGTAAGAGTTGTCAGAGTGAAAACTGGAGAAGGCTCCTGTTCCTTTAATGGCTATGGCCCTTTTTGCATGGCATTTTCCATTCGAAAGGATGCCTGGAGTGTTGCGCGATTGTGAGAAGCAATCTGCATGATGCACTCACAATCGCGTGATGGTCCAGGGGCCGGCAGGCGCCGATCACACACCTTTTCATTTTCGGCTAGAAGCCAAAAATGGTACGCGATTGTGCATTGCTCCCGGACCCCGTATGCACTTACCTGGTGTGCGGACCCTCCGGAGCCACACTAGTTGCACTTCCTGCCCCAGTGCACCCTGGGAAGGTTGCAGGCTGCACTGCGGAAGGAAGAGGCGGGGCTCTCGCGCAAGCAAGCAGCTCATGCCGAGCTGAAGGACCGGACGTGATAGCCTCTCCCCAGAGGCTGCTTGTGCAATCCCTGCACCCCAGTGCCGGAAGAAGGTGAAGTGTGGAAAGGGCCTATGTTAAAAAGGGAATTTCAGCAGGTATTTGTTTGTCACACAACCACATAACAAGCAACACATGCTGAAATTCTCCCTTGACACAACCTTATTCAGTTTTCATTCTGGAAGCCCTAGTACAGGTTTTCATTTTTACAGTCTAGAAAATATGAAACACTAAAGACAGTATTAGGAGAGAAGAATAAAAAGCATGCTGTAATGATTGAATTCAGTTGCCCAAATAAATGGAAGCGTCTTATTCTAGAACTGATTCTAGTCAGGATTGTATTCCATTTTTCTTGTGGGCTGGCATTGTCTTTGCTGAACTGTCCCTCTTATTACCCTTCCTTACCTCCTTACTTTCCACCTTAGAATTGTTCTTCCATCCCCTCAAAACAAGAAGGATGGCGCCTGAGCATCCCATTTGTTGCCAGGTGAGGAAGTGAGAGGCCACCATCAAGAATTGGATGATGGCAGCTCACCCTGTTGTGTCTGCTTCTGTTATGAAAGTTAGATTTTTTTTGCACATTTTAATTCTTAGGCAGCCTGTAAATATCTGCCTAATTATCACTTCCCCCTCAAAGGTCTTGTTTGGGTTGGCCAAGGCCATGATCAAATTGACTAGTTGGGAGCAGTGTTTTCTGTGGACTTTCCATGTGAATTACCACATAGTCTAAGAACTCAAATATTTTGGGCGTTAGGCTCCTTGACTGACTAATTGAGACCATCTTGGTTGCTGTTAGTTATGGTTAGAAAAGTAACTTTTGCCCCTTCCTTATTACCTCATTCTTTGTCTGTAACACAGATTGTCTTCCTTTTCTTCATCTTGTACTATATACTGATTCCCGTGGTACTAGATTCAGTCTTGTGAGGTGGATTCATATATTTGGCTACACTTCCTCCTCCACTCCCATTTTAATATATTTTACAGATTGTATTCTGGCTGTATACAGATGTTCCTACCCTCATTCCTTATAAATAAATCAAATTCATCACATGTGGCTGTTCAAAGTATTTGTCTAAGGCCCTTCCCGTACCCTGCCTTCTTCTGATGTCCTCCCATGGAGATCCCAGCAGTGGCTCTGCCAGGAGGGGAGCACAACAGGAGCACTCCCCTCCATACTGGCTGCGTCCACAAATGAAGGACGTGCAATGGCCCCACCTCTTCTTTCTGCAGCATGGACAGATACTTTCCCAGGCTGTGCTGGAGCAGGATGCACAGCCATTGTACTTTGAAGCCCTCCACAGACCAGGTAATTGCACGATGGTGGCGTGATCACAGGTCATAGACAAGGAAAGCCCATCAATGATTTACTCCATGCTGTGCCACCTGGGGATGGAAGAAAGATGGGACTGTGACAACATCATGTGTTACTGTCGTCATGGTTCCGTCCTTCTCCCATCTCTGTGGCGGGTTGGGAGGATGGCACAGAAAGGGCCTCAGATTCTAGACCAGTGGGTGCAGACTTAGAATCATAGGAGTCTAATACATGTCTGAATTTCCCTTGACTCCTCCTAAGTGTTTGCTTTAGGATGGATGTTGCAATTCTACTATGCTGTATTGCTTTTACACCAAAAGCAGGTTTTGGGTTAACTGAGCTGGTGTGAAATATCTGTTATAACTTCTTTTCCAATTCTTTCAAAACAGTACAATTTCTGATACTATACCAATGTTTCTGGAAATGTTTGTGTCATCAGCTTGATGTATAAGCTGTTAGCTCCTTGGGTGGCCTTATGTAAATCTTCTTACCTGGAGTTACACTTGATTCATTGTTATGCCACCCTTGTGTTGAATAGTAATATTGAAGAAGCAAACGTGCACAAGCAGAAATCCACATGCCTATATGAACATGTACATGTGTAGGCAGGTCTACATGCATAACGGCACCAATGGCTTGAACTGAATACAGATGTTCCACATCAGAGGAAAATGTCCAACTGGTTCTGTAAGGAAACTGTGCATGCAGAAGATACCGACAGGATTCCAGCCACTAATTATAGCTGCATTCATTTTAATAACATGGATAACATAGTCAAGAAACTATGGATTGAGATACAAAAAAATCAAACTATCATTGTGAAGAGAAAAGCTGGGCACACCTGGTTAGAGTCGGCCAATCAGAGATCAGGAAATTCTGTTGGGGGTGCTATGTGGGAAAAAAGATACAAACTAGAGTCTTGTCTGTAAAAAGAGGTAAGGATTTTAAAGGTAAAAAGGCAAGGTAAGTGACAGAAGCCCAAGGGCCGGAAATGCACGGCCAACTGGTTAGGGTTTACATCACAAGCATGGAAAGAAATTATCTGTTTGTTGTTCATTTTGTTGTGTTGTGTTTTAAAGAACAATGCAAGGTTAGGAAATGATGCCTGTTAGAAAGCTAGATATCTAATCTGGTGAAAAATTACATATTGAAAAATGTGACAAACCTAATGGGAGGGGGTCCTGACAACAAGACCCTCCTTGGCAACTGAGAGTGTTTAAGCTGATTAGCTGGTGAAAGGGAACCTTGGATAGCCCAGGGGAGGGGCTGGTGGAAAGAGGAAAATAACATTTTTTAACTGCCAGGGTGGAGGGATTTAAAGAGAGTGTGATCTGTGGTGTGTTTGGAGAGGTTGGAGATTTGAGAGCTCTGTGGGAGAGAGAACTGAGAAATTGGGTATACAACAGAAAATGAATGAATTGAGAGAGAGAGAGAGAGAGAGAGAGAGAGAGAGAGAGGAGAGGAATGGTGTGCTGTTTGTAAACATTTAGATACAAGACACATTTAAAGCAACAGTGTTACAATAAATGTTTGAAGTTCTGTGTTCCTTAGAACAGTGTCACAGTCTTATTTCGAATCCTGAGATATACACGCTACCAATAATAACATCTTGACCTTAGTGCCAACAGTACCACAGTCTTGGAAAATATAAATCACTGCTGATCCTTACATCTGGGAGAAGGGCAGATTTAGGGAAGGCAGTAAAGGGGGAGAGCCCTGAAAGGAAGAAGCTGGGGGGACGACAAGAGTGAGGAAGGGACTGCATTCTCAGAGAGGGAGAACTGAGGCAGACCCGTTTGTCCTGGCCCTGGCTTGATTCAGAGATATCCTTGGCTGTTCAGTTCAGATCACAAAGAGGTGTCAGGCTGGGCAGGTCTTGAATGCGAGGCTTGGGTGCGCCTTTCGTACTCAGCACTGACAGGCAGTGGTTCTCCACGCTTCGTTACAAAAAAGCCATGAAAAAAGTCATGAAACAAGTAGACCATGATGACTTCGATTAAGAGGATAATAATAATTCCTACTAGGGCTGCAATCATACATCCACTTCCCTGAGATAAAATCAAATTAAACTCAGTGCAGCTTTCTTCCGAGTAAACCTGCATAGCATTAAACTAGAAAGCTTTATGCTGGTTATGTGAAAGTAAATATCATTAATTCCTAAGAATGTCAAGAATGCATTATTCCCATTCTCATCAGTGAAATTTAAGAACATGTGTCTGTTCAGGCACCATGATTGCTGTGAATGCTTTGTCACTATGACTTTGCCAGAAGTGCTGCCCCACTTAGAAGAGAGATTTAACAAAAGAACATCAGTGTCCTTTGACTAATTGCTGTGAATCCTTTCTCCTTAATTTGTACATCTTTCAGACTTTAGGAAGGTGATCCCTCAATCTAATGAGAAGAAACAGAGGGACAATTATGTACACTGAATGAGTACCCATTCCCTTATTAAATTAATTGCTGTGCAATAATGGTTTTACTTCTACAAAAAATAAGCTGGGCTACAAAGAAAGTGGTAACCAGTGCTTATGGGTAGGAACCTAAAAGAATAGTCAGGAATGGAAAAGATAATTAGGAATAGCGATGTGGAAATTTGTCACTTTCATTTTCTCTTGCATTCATCTTTTAAAATAAATAAATATCAAATGCATTTCATCTCACATTTAAAGTTTGGTCCTTTTGGCAAATTCTTCAAAAATGAACTGAACTGAAATTCTCAGAGTTTGCACTAACAATTTTCAGAAATACGCTTATTTCCAACAAGTAGCAAATTATACTACTCCTGTTTGCTGTATAACTCTTAAAAATAAGAAGCATATCAGAAACCAACAATATGAATCTGCTTCTAATTTGGTTGAACAAGGGTGTAATTTTAATCTGCTTTTCTACTTGAAGGAATCAGTGAGAAATCTTAGCAATTTTCTTCCCACTCCAAGAAAGGCTTCAAAAACGGCAGTTTTCAAAGTCTATTTGCATTTCATGACTTATTCTGCACAAAATTTCCATGTAGTTGTTTTGCACAGAAAACAATATTTATATGAGAAAAGGTCAAAATATGATTTGCTGTGTAGAAAAACTTTTCTTCAAGGAAAATGTTGTTTTCAGTGGAAATCAACCACATACAAATTTTGTGTGAAATATTCCAATTGCACATTTTCTGCACAGGAAAAGTCCTGAACTGTGAAGATTCTCGTCACTCTAGGATTATTTTAATCAAGGTTTTTCAAACATTTTTCAAATATTTTTGAATATTATTTCCATCCCTGTGGTTGAATGCCCTGGTGTTCAGACAGACTTCAAGAGTCAGGCACTTATATCCCTGGACTTGAATGATTAAATCTGTGAGTTTTGGTTTTTCTCACATTCATATTTTTAAAGGAAAAAAAAGTTCTTTCCTGCCTGAATATGAAGAAATTTTTGAATTTTGGTAAATCCTTAGAAAACATTCACTGAAAAAAAAATTGTCATCCAGCTCTAATTATCATACAAATCTTCATTCCTCCCTGGCTCTAGTACCACACAGTTTGGGAATGCAGAAAAAAATTCCAAACATGGTCGAATGATTGTTAGTGTTATTGCCAGTTTCCTATATAGTTTTTAAACTCCCTGTAGTTACTCAATAAAGGGTTAATTTTGCAACTCATTATAGAAGGCGAGTGGAGCAGAAAAGCACTTATGCGCATTTGTCAATAACAGCTATGGGCAATACAAGAGGCCCTCCCATAACTCACTTTCCTGTGGCTTTAAGGGTAAAAGAAGCATCAGTCTCAAATACAGACTTGTGTGAGTCTTATTCAACAAGCTAAGCCAACATCAGAAAATTGATTACAGTATAGGCAACACTGTGCCCTGAAGCTCATTTCTTGCTTTTCTGTAGACATAGCAAATAGAATATCAAGCAAACAGGAGCCCATTATGTCGAATAGCTCCCAAGACAGTTGGAGGCATTTTGGAAGAGGGGTTTGAGCACCACATTATCATCTGACATTCCAGATTGTGCGAGCTACCATTACAGGCGTTTAATTATGGAGAAGCAGCTTGCCTTAATTATCGTAGCCAGCAGTGACTGGACCCAGGCTAAAATAATGAGGAGAAAATAGTAAGGGAAATATTAATTGAAAAGGGTTGCTTAGTGACATTTCATGCATTGTGACATATGGCTTCATGGGGAGTCTTGTAAAATGGGCAATACAAGCTAAAAGGTAAAATGTTATTATGCAAACGATGGTATCTTGAGTCATGGGCCAATCTAAGGCAGTGCAAGCATATGGTGTAGAAAATGTGGATTGTATTTCTACTTTAGAGAAAGCACAGAGGAAAAAAGGCATCTCTATAAATGCATCACTATGGCCCTTTCCACGTGGCATTTGCCATGTGAAAGGGCACCTGGAGCGTTGTACAATTGTGAGAAGTGATCTGCACAATGCACTCACAATCTCATGATGCTCCAGGGGTCGGCAGGTGCCGATTATGCACCTTTTCATTTTCAGCTGGAAGTCGAAAATGGTGCATGATCGCACATTGCTCCTGGGCCCTGCGTGCACTTACCTGGCATGTGAAGCCTCTGGAGCCTCACCGGTCCTGCTTCCTGCTCCAGCGCACCCTGGGAAACTCCCAGGCTGTGCTGCGGAAGGAAGAGGCAGGGCTCTCGCACAAGCAGGCAACTCATGTGGAGCTGAAGCAGCAGGGACGTGAAAGCCTCTCGCCGGAGGCTGCTCGCACAATCCCCACACCCCAGTGCCGGAAAAAGGTAAGGTGTGGAAAGGGCCTATGTTTCTTCAGACTATATTATGAATTATTTTTCATTTCTGTTCCAAAGAAGCTATTTTCTAAGGTCAGAAAGTAGGACTTTGGGGTAAGACATGTTGTGTGCTGGCAACAATAGGATATGATAGATGATGCATGAGTTTTCCTCATAGGAAATATACAGCTACTAATGGCAGTATGGTCAAACATAACTATAAATAAAAATTTGTTGTTGTTCCTGTAGGCGATATTTGGGATGACAAAATAACAAGAGGTACTGAGAAATTATCAAAAAGTTATGACAAGTTACATTAAATAAAACCACACAAAAATTATTGGTTTACTTATTTAGAGGGAAAACATTACGACTGATTGTGTAACTATTTGATAAATATTCAGCATGCTTATACACATGTACAGGCACACAAACACATAGGGCATTTCCACATGATGGGGCTTTCCCTCTATGGGGACAGGATGGCAGCGATCAACTGGTCGTGCTTCTCCACAGTGCCATTGCCAGCCCACTGCCAGCCCATCCCCATGCATCATGCTCATGGGATATTTGTTTAGCGACTGTGATTGCACAATGCTCCCATACCTACCTGTCCTGCAGGAGGGCAGGAAGCACGATGGTAATGTTTCCTTTCCCAGTTCAGCTTGGAAAAGTGCTTGGCTGCACTGTGGAAGGAAGAGGTGTGGCCATCATGCTTCCTTCAACAAGGACCCAGTCCTGTGTGGAGGGAAATGTTCCTGTCGCGCTCCCTTCAGAAACTGTGATGGGTTGACTCTCAAAAGCCCTCTCATGCAGAAATGGGCATAGAAAAACCTATGCCTTTCAAAATGACACCCATGCCTTTCAAAATGACATTTCCCCCTATTTCCATCTTTGTACACACACTGGGTGTCCATCTATTTTTTGCCAGTTATGGAATGGAAGAAGGCAAACTAATGGATATGTGAGACTATCATGATATAATTGTATATTTACAGCTGTTGGTGAGATCCTGCGTAAGGAGATGGGACAGATAGTTCTTTCCAGACTACACTTCATCTCCTCACTTACCCCACAAAAACCTATTTTCTGGATGCTGCAATGAAAGGGAAAACCAGAAAGTGGCCATGGGACCTAAATAAGATGGATCCACATTAAAGAAAATATATTCTAAATTAAGGAAAAAATAGCTGTAGAGTCATTAAGCTCTTAGGAATCCCAAGAAAAAAACAACAGATTTAGCCTTACAGAGCAATATGACTCGTATCATCTTTGGCTAACTGGTGTTATTTCCTAATAACAATAACAATTTGAGATGGAAGGCAAAGGTACACATTATTATGATTAGTTTTTACTAAGTTCTTGCTCAGTAATTTTCCATTTGGGCTTAATGCTGTTTATTGATTGGCTAATGTATTTACAGTATCCTCTTATGACTTTCCACATGTACTATAAGCTGTTGCTAGATAGATGTTTCAAAACTGCCCTAACTGGTAAGGCGTATGGGGACAGGTAATTGAAAAATATATCTAGATTGACATTGTGTTGTTAAACAAACTTCCGACTTCACTTCAGTGCCTCTCTAATTGAACTCAAGTACGAAAGGGGACAAGTTTCCCCTTCACACCTACCCTCAGTAAGGCCATTTTCTCTCTGGAGGAGAGCAGAGGAGGAATGTGTCAGCTATGTCCCTGCTGCTTCATGCAGAGCAATGATGTGAACCCTCAGAATCTTCAGAGGTTCACTGAGAAGTCTTGGATCATGTTCCATTGTTGTTAATCGGACTATAGGCTTCCCCACGGCTGTTCCATCCCCCACTGGCTAGTAAATGACTATGTTGGTGTATAGGGGAATGTAACATGAAAAACTCAGGTTTGAGGGGACGTTTTGGTCATTGCTCAAGGGAAGAAGAGAATTCCAACCTCCACAATGACTGGTTGCCAGTTTGTTTCCAGGCACAATTCAAAGTACTGGTTATAACATATAGAGCCTCATATGGCCCAGGTCTACCCTATTTGGCAGACTGTGTTTCCTTGCATGAGCCAGCTCAGGCTCTACAGTCTTCGGGAGATGCTCTTCTCTCCATCCCACCATCACCAAAGACATGGTTGGTGGGGTCACAAGAAATGACTTCCTCAGTGGCTGCCTCTAGATGCTGGAACTCCCTTCCCAGGGAGGCCAAAATGGCTCCCTCCTTGTTGTCCTTCTGGCAGCAGGCTAATTTTTTTTAATTCATGGAGGTTTTTAATACAGAAAATTTTAAAAGAAATATGTGAGGAGGGTGCTGTATTGTTTTAATTTTGTTATCTTTCAATGTCTTTATAAGCTGTTTTAATTCTTTAACACTTTAATTTATTTATATGTTTTTAAATTGTATTGTTTTAAAGTATTAGCTGCTTTGAGGTTTAATTTTGGGGGGAAAAACTGGGATACAAATAGACATAAACAGAATAGTAATAATAATAACAGCCCTGCAAAGACACACAGGGATAAAGTGAACATATGCTTGAATATGTTGCTAACAGGATGCTAACCATAGTAGTATGATTTTAGATTCAAAGCAAAGCATCAGTATGGAGCCTTTGTATTGCTTTCTGGGGAGCCTACATTGTAGCTGAGGAACCTGACTTGATTTATGGTTTTTAATGCAGAACTCACTTACAATCAGTCTTCAGACCGAACAGTGGAACATTATCCATCAATGTGGCATACAGTGCATGTTGCTAATTCACTCCCTCTATCCTTTCATAATGCTTCTAGGGAGCCTTCTGCTACACCCAGGCAAATCCCAAATCCAGAAATGAATCAGGTGGATTCAGACAGATTCATAAGGTGTTCAAATATGAGTGGGACTTCTCTGAAAAAGCTGCATCTGAATCTGAATACTCCTGAAGATTTGTTAGTAACCTGGACCTGGGAGGACACAGAGATATGAATGCTGCATCCTTAGAAACCAAGATTTTCCCAAGCTTCCCATATAAGGAGAACTCCAGGCTGGTAGCTGAAAAGGGAAAGGTGGTGCTTCTGTGAGCAGCAGCTCTAGCTTCAAATCATGCTGAATGGTGTCTCCTCCAGTCTCAGTACTCTTGGGGGAGGAACATTGAAGCAGTATATTTGAGGACTGAATAAGTGTTCAGTGCTTTTTGCTGGTTGTCTCTCCCAAGAGCAAGAAAAAAAAAGTTTTTTCATGGTCAGCAAGATCTGGCAGCATGTAGCATTGTGTCTCATTTGGAAAATGTTCTAAGTTCTTCTGCTAGATATTCACTCTCCTTCTGCCTCTGGCACAGTGTACTCAAAACTCTTCACTCACCCCTATCCTATTGCACTTTCTGTGACTTTCTGTTAACTGAGCAGAAAAAGTGCCTCTGTCTGCAATATGTTCCCACAGCTTTAGCGCTGAATTCATTTGTATACCCAGTACTGTCCTCTCTTCCCAAAAAACTCAGAACCTCAAGAAGGACATGACAGTTTGCTACCAAATTTTAGTTTTATGAAATATGTTTGTAGAGACTTGGGAAACTCGAAAGAATCTGAATATAAATTAAATAAAGACTGAACTGCTTTTCATTCAGTCTAACTCACTAGTTCCTGTCATATTTCTCAGTATATTCTATTTTGGGCTTTCTAGACTTTTTACCTAGGAACACATCCATAAGTTGTGCCATTTTCTTGAACGCTGTCCCTTCAAAAACAAACACCAATCAAGCTGATATGGTGAAGACTCTCCTGATCCCAAAGTTTGAATACTCACCTTCTATAAAAAACTAGTCCATCTATCCTTCTATATTTTGATGGTTTCCTAATTAGAAACAGAATAGATCACGTCTATTCTGTATGTTATTTTCGCAACAATTTGTACACAAAAATGTTAGGGCTTGAATACTATTTTTATTTTATTTTGAAACCTCCAAAATGTAAAAGCTTTTTTTGCACAGTCTCTCTGCATGTATTCTTCTGAAAATTGGCAGGCTTGATCCTCACAGAAGGTTTGACTGTCTTCATAAATTTCTTTCTCCTAAGATGGGGGGAAAAAACAGTGGATTTTTTTTTTTAAAAAAATAAACTTTAAAGCGGATGCTCCATGGATAAGCATGGGGGTCTGTGAACCATTCTCCAAAGATTTTTTTTTCTCAGATACCTAGAGAGGTCCAAGAACTACAACCTTAAAGGTATCATAGTGCAAAAAAACCTGCATCCATTTGTTTGTAGTTTGGAAAACATTATTCTCTTCCAAGGATACAGTATGTGTGCAAAGTTCAGCCAGAGATAGAAGTAATAGCCTTTTGTTGTTTCCAATTAAATTAAAAGGAAGGGTGGGAAGATCTGGATTTCTGAACTGAGATTCCGATTCCGACTCAAGGTGAATCAGGCAGCCTTCAGACTGATCCAAGCTAAGTGTTGCTCAAATAATTGAACTGATATCCAAACCAAATATTTTGGCCTGTGTACACCCATAATTTACATGTGTCTCTAGTGTTATCACCAGATATTGTCCTCTTATCACAGAAACTCAAAAAGGAGTGACTGATTGCTGTTCAATTTTAACATTAAACTATGGCTTTAAAATTGTATGAGAGTTATATTTTTGTAACTGGGCATAACTTATGTGGGAATTAGAATTGGTCAGTTTTGTCAAGTCTGTATCCAGTAAAGGGCTGTTGTTACATTACTAATGTAGCAGAACTGACAAATGCCTGATGTACATCAAACAGTCTTGCCAGTGTCCTGGTACAAATTCATAATTCATTAGCAGGGTTTATTAGTGCCTCTGCTACAAAGCTAAGTATACATAAAGTTAGGTGAAGTAAAAGGTAATATAGGATTCCAGCACATGTTTTTAGAGGCATGGGAAACTTAAAATGAACTGTTTGTGTCCTTTTAATTGGCCTAATAAAAGTGTTACGGTAATAAAGAGTTTGAAATATTCCTTACTGTCAACACAGCTACCTATGCTTTTCAAAAGAAACTGATTAGCAAAGAATCTCAGTAGAACATTTTTCCAGATGTATTACTTGCCTCTCCAGTGACAAGAAAAGACAAAAAGAGCCTCTTCAATACAAGAGGGTTTGGGGAGCCATGACACTTATTTTGTTGTCAAATATTATTTGCTAGACATCTGGCAGCTGTGCCTGGCATGTTTTGAATTTGTTCACTTCAGTACAGAATGAGAGAAGACAAAGAAAAAAGGATGAATTAAAGATGCATGCAGCCCTGTCGAAACTGGTGTGAAGGAAAACAATGACAATAGATAGCCACAAACTAATAGACTGAACCAGCAAGATGGTGGTGGTGCTGGGTGGCTATTTTGGAATGGGAAGCAGGTGTCTTTGCGTGTGTACGTCTAACGCATTCCTCTTAGTTTTAGAAATTTGGTCTAGGAGACTGAATGCTCTTTCAAAAGCCCTTATTTTGTTCTCTCATGGATACCATTCTTCTGGCCAGTGATGGGTAGATTTAAGTGATCCATAACTATGAAGCAATTATGAGTAAGTACAAACAGTGTTAGCTCTATGGCAGTGTTGTCTGGAGTAATGTTCAATATAACTCTCAATTTTTCTTTAGGAACAATGCTTGTGTAAAGTGATTCATCATCCAAGTGTGCTTCCCTCATGGACAGCAGCCTAGCTAAATACTGAATCTGTTGTATTCGGTATTTAGCTAGGAGTATTCTTGAAATAATGGTCTACGGATTGTGTCAGCATGAACAGTTTCTCCTTTTGGTATGATTCTGGTTCCTGATATGATGGACCCTCCTTGGTTGTCAAAACTATGGATTTAGAGTTGTAGCTGGCACTTTCCCACATATAGTTCCTTTGAAAATAGTAGGAAAACAACAAGAGTCATGAATAGCAACGTCTGTTCAGCACCATAATTTTTTTTTTCATTTTTCTTTTCCTTCCTTCCTTCCTTCCTTCCTTCCTTCCTTCCTTCCTTCCTTCCTTCCTTCCTTCCCTTTTGTACTGGTTATAGTCATCTGAAGTAGCAAAAAAAGCATAAAAGCTGCCATCTAATTTGAAAATGTGTATTCAGAAATGCTCTTTTGAATGGCTCAATGGGATGGCATGCTGCCCCTGGTAGAAACACTGTATGGAATAAAAAAATGGCTTTCTCCATCATTACATAGCTGGGGGTGGGTGGGTTAAGATTCCTAGGACCCCACAGCAAACATAACACTTGGCTGGGGGACTTGGAGTTATAGTACAATAATAACTTCCTCAAGTTCTGAATTCTATGTAATGATGCAATATTCATAACAACCTGTTTCATAATATCAATGTGCTTCCCCTATAATGTACAGGTGTGCACTGAAGTCTGAACTGAAAATATTTTCTGTCCATTGTTCTCCTACAGCTCACAGAATGAGGGTTTTCCTACACATTTAAATATAGTATTGTACTTGTAAGGGGCTACCCATTTCTGAACTAAGCTGAGGAGAGCTGGTCTTTCGCAATAATATTGTTCTGTCTTTTTTATAATACTAGAACTTGGGGTCATCCCAAAAGCTCAATGGTGGAGACAGGAGGTTTAGATCAGTAAATAGTTCTCCTTGCAGGGCATAGTCAAACTATGGAATTTGCTCTCCCAAGATATAAAGATGGCCACCTATTTAAAAGGAGATTAGATTATATCACAGAGGATCAGTGACTGTTAGTCATAGTAGCTACATATTATCTCCACTAACAGAGGCAGTATGCTGTTCAATTCCAGTTGCTTGGACAAATGAGCGGAAGAAGATTATTGCACTCATATGTTATTAGCAGGCTCTCTAAGGTATCTAACTGGTCACTGTGGGAACACCCAAGACCCAATGGTGTGCTTCTATATCCAATGTGAGCAGAATTCTGATGTTCTTCCCCTCCTGCTGCAACTCTCTGTGCATCTGTGGTATTAATAAACTTGTAGCATCAGTAAATTTCCATAGGGTTTTCAGCCCTCTGGAGCAACTTTTTAGGGTGTGAGTATGTGGGATGGACAGGTGTTGCAGGATTACTGATTCTGATGGAAGCAGCAGGGTCCAGAGAAGGTAAACAGTTGATTTTGAATAATGACTGCCCTTTGGTCTGATATATCATGGCTCTCCTCATTTAATGTGGTGCTAATAAAAGAGGGACAATGAGTTTTGCACATGCCTTATGTCTTATTTGAAAATGGAAATCCCTTCCCTCTCTGAATCTCTTCCCTCCCTGCCCAAGCAAAACAAATGTGCTTGAACTTACCATACATACTAATTCACCACTGGAGCAATTGCTAGTTTTGCTCATATAATGGTGTCCCCTAAAACCTGTATCCACAGCCTATTGAATTTCAAAAAACAAATAGTGCAGTAGGACTATAGTATTTGTCCTGATGCCAGAACAGCATAAACCAGAACCATCTCTGGAAAGTGGATTTTAGAAATCTGACAACTGATTGATGCTATTGTGCACAAGACTGGTATTCCAGGGGTTAGGGGATGAAATTGAAACTTGAAAGAAGATAAAGTAAAGGGCATGGGGCATCTTTCATTACCCTTATGAAAGCATGTGCACTTTCTGACACTGTCCTTCTTGATGGAGTATAAGGCATTTCCTCCTCCATCACCACCACCCAGATTGAATGTCAACATCTGTCTCAAAGCTTGAATGTCACAATGCAAACTACTTTTCCAAACAGCAAGTGACACACTGATCTCCTAACAACTTTAACAAATATCAGAGATAAAGTAAGTGCTTTTCTCTGGCAGATATTGACAGAAAATTGCAAGAACGTAGCAGTTTTTTTTTTTTTTAAAAAAAAGATTGTTTATCAAGGTTGTAATTCAAAGCCTGTTTTCTCCAGAATATTCAGCATATTGTATTCAAAGTGAATCCTGCCCTAATTTCCTGATAACCCTAGGCTGTCTTTCTGAACCATTAAATCTTATCTATTAATAACAATGATTTATGGGATATTCTTTGCAAATTATTTCCTTAATACTTTCCTGGTTCTAAGTAGAAAGATTTTAATCCTTTTTGTTTTACCTGGAGTATAAAACAAATGGATACAAACAATTTAATAAATATGTATGAGAAAGAAAGAGAGAGAGAGAGAGAGAAAGAAAGAAAGAGACAGACAGACCAACAGACAGATCTTTTTGTATGTTTGTTGCATGGACCCAGTTCTAGATTTTGGAGTGCTCTGGCTAGGTTGATCTTCACAGCCTCCTGCACCAACCATTCCCCTTGGCATACACCACCTTTTGGTCCCCTGGTTACATGCATTGCTGAAGCCAGCATCCTAGTGGAAGCCTTTTTGAGATCTGAGGGCTAGGTCAGAGATGGTCATTTTCCTTTGGAGTTTTAAAAATCACCCAGGTGGGTGGTAGGATTTTTTCTGATCCTCAAGTTCATTGCTATTTTTTGTCTATTACTAAAACCCTTGATTTAGTTTGTGTGCATCTCCTTCTATATTTGTGCCCTGCCTTTCCATTCCAATTACCATTAGAAAAGACAATACTGATTGGTAAAGGGAAAAGCAGTAGGGACAGAGAAATACCACATTAGAGATGAATTGATTTAATAAAGGAATCTCAGGCACTGGGCTTGGATGACCTGAACAGGGCTGCTGATTACCAAAGTCTGTGAAGGTTTCTCATTTATAGGGTCACTATAAGTTGAAGGCAACTGGGTGAAAATAAAAACAAAGGTTTCACTCTCAGAATCGAGTCTCAGGGCACTTTATGCAATCAAAATGAACATATAAAAACATTAAAAAAGTTTTTCTTCAGAATGTGAATTTACTGTCTATAACATTAAAAACAACCTAACACATCCATTTTATTAAAAAAAGGCAATAGCAGTGTTTTTTTTTAACAATAATCCTTTCCACAAAATTTGTAAGAATATTTTACCCCCAAAATAATCCTTGTCAATGGAAGAAGAAGAGAGGGAGACCCATGTAGTCACCTGAGAACTTCCAGAGCCTAGGAGCAACTTGTTGTTGTCTAAACACACTCAAAGTTAGGGCAGACTTGTTTGTCACAAAACAATTGGACAGAATATTGACCACATATTTTGTCCTATAACTCTATTCCTACAAGCATTAGATACTTGCTTAAAAAGAGAGAGAGAAATGTGGAAATTGGATGAACTGAGGGTCCAAATAAGCACCAAGTGCAAGCCTAGAATCTAAATAAAATCCAGCCAACCAAGTAATAGAGTAAGCTTAACCTTCAATTGCTCTGTAGCATTGCACTGGCTGTATTGTCTTTACTTCAACATCCAATTAATATAAACCTCACTATCTGCCAAAACTTGGCAAAATTTAGCAATATACATCCTTTTAAAATAATGTTGATTTTCTTCTGTAATTCACAAATCCATTTTCTTCTACATCTCTTCTCTTCCTCAGATTTCATTTGTTCTCTAAGCTGTTCCTATCTCTCCAATCTGAAAACCCCATAAAGGCTTTTTTCCCCAATTTGGGTGGAACACACACACACACACACATTCAAGTATATCAAAAGACACTGGAAAACCTATTCCTATGTCAGAATGACACACTCCACCCCCAATTAACATAAGAAGTTGGCCATTCCTTCAGCAATGAGAGTCATACACTAAAGAACAAAGACATTGAGTTCTTCACTTGGGGAGGCTTAGATTAGATTTTACTTATACTCTTTATATTATAGCTGTAGTAGAATAGGTATCAGAGCAGCCAATGGAAGAGATATCACTCTACAATTGAGAGAAGAAGAGTAAAATGTCTTGATAGGTATATATGAAAGCAATTTCTTTTTGAAGTGGTCTGTGAAAGAGAATTTCACTCCTGGGACCATGCTCAGTGAATTCTGGTTTATTTCTGTTTTGGCAGTTCCTAAGAAAGTCTTTTAAAGACTGGGATAGTTTTTGTTTTGTTCTGTTTTGTTTTGTCATGGTCTTGTGTATTTTTATTTTATTTACATGTATAATTACAGCATTTGTTCTGAGGATTCCTATATTATAATTGATGACTTGGAGAAAGCTATTTCCAAAGGTTGCAGTAATGCAGCCCAGGGCCACAGAGCTGTCATGCGCTACAGAAAATTAAAAAAGGGGAAGCTTACAGGTCATTAAAGGTAGACAAATCAATCACATTTTGGTTGCCATCAGTGATTGCAGACAAGAGGCCATTTAAAGGCAAGGAATCTGTTGCATGGAGCTAAACTTTTTGCAGAACAAGAAGCTCTTGCATTGCATTTATTCTTGAGCAGCTTCCCATAGAAATGAGCTTAGCTTATAATTGGTGAGAAAATGACTGATGTGGACAGAATTACATCTGGGCCCTACACATTTTGCTTTGGCCTTGCTTTCTGTAGTTAATTCTGCCCACTGTCCCTCCCAAACTAGAATTCAGTCCCCTGGCCAACAAAGTACCAATGGTTAAATCTACACAGACAAAATAATGCATCCTTTCTTCAATCCTACTCCTGCTGGAACACATGATGTTCTGATGTAAAAACATTTCTTTTCAATGCCTGATGGTGTTAAGGTGATTTTAGAAAACTTTCAGTTTGCTCAGCTGTTTTGGGGAAGAACTGTTGTTGTTTTTTCACTTGTATGAAATCCCCAAATTGGGATCGCATTGGAATTGGGGGTGGGGGGTGGGGCTTGGGGGCAGGTTGGTTGCCAGTCACCTAGGTCAGGTAATCGCCTATGTCACCTGATCATTCCTGCCACAGAAGAGTGGCACCTTTGCTTGTCCCAGCATCCAGAAGAAGTGGTGATGCATGGGGGTGGGGTTGGTGTTTGCATGCTCATATTTTCAGGTTAGCATTTCACCTCTACCTTTTCTACCAGCTTCATAGTACACATTTACAGGTCAGCATTTCACCTCCCTCTTCTCTACCAGATTTACTTTAGAGAAGCACAGGTGAGCAATCAGAATGAAAGGAAAAGAAAGGATATTTGATTAAGTGAATATGTGAATATGTGCATGTGTTACAAGAATAAAAAGAACACCCTATAGCTGCTGCAGTCATGTGGCCAGATATAAATGGATATGACAAACATGTGCTCACAGTAAAAATAGCCCCTGTCAGAGATGTAGCTACATAATGGGAACTTGTGCTGCTTTTCAAACTGATTCCAGTTTGGATTAAAGCAGGTGAGTGTGGCAGTAAAGATCAAGCTAGGTCAGGGATACTATGCAGTGGAACTGGGATAGAGACCTCTGTGTAGATTCAGCTTATGATGGATCCAGCCTATGATGGATCCAGCCTATGATGGATCCAGATGAGAAGGATAGGCCCATTGAAATTAGTGGGACTTAAGTTAGTCACAACTAATTATATCCTATTGATTTCATTGGGTCTGACTAAGTCTGGACTTATCCTAATATCTAATTATTAATTTAGATGAGAACACTAGATAAGAACTTCTGAAGTGAGGAAAAGGATCCTTCTTACTCCCCATTACTGAAGCTTCAAAAGTTTTAGAAGGAAAGATCCTTCTTCCTCAAGGTCATTGCCTAACATATTTTCTGAGAAATCTGCCATGCGCTCTGGGGGTGAGTCTTACCTTTTGCTCTTAAGAAAGTTTTAGAAGGTTCCTTCAATATGCAGCAGGGACAGGCTGCTGAGCAAACCTCAACCCTTCCTCAAGCCCATTGCCTAACCTGTTTGCTGTTCTCTTCTGAGAAAAGTGTGTACACTTTGAACTTGAGACAGATTGTCATGTGACAAGTAGGTAAAAAGAGGAAGAAACATTGTTAAAAATTGTAAGGTTTCTAGATGCATGTGTTGTGTTGCTGGACCAAAGGCAGAAAGTTAGTCATTAAAAATATACAAGCCACAAGTTGAGTTGAGTCATTGTGTCATTTAATGTCAAGTCAAATCCAAGTCAAGTCACTGAAGTGACTAAGTCTGACTTGAGTCCTTGGCTATTTCCACACAACTGTGCTATCCCGCAGTAACAATGAGTTGTTTCTGGTTCAGAAGCCATGCTACTGCATGATGTTGTCACTTTCCAGCTGCTATCCCATCCTCAAGCGTTGCAAAACCACCTTATACTATTTCCAGAAAAAAACATTAAATGCGTCCTTTAGCATTTGAATCCCATCAGCCAACTCACTGCAGAGCTGTAATAGTGCGTGATAGCACTTCCTATCATTGCAGATCCAGCGGTGGGTGGCTGTGGGTGTGCCCAGCTCACAGTGACTCCCAGACATGGTAACTTCTTAAGCTATCTCCTTTCTGTGTTTATTAAAGGTTTTTCTTAGAGTTAAAACTTTTAAATTTTTTAAACATATTTTTAGGCATTATAGCATGAACATGCAAAAGTGTACTGGTGTGTTTAGTACAGCTTCCAAAGGGAAAAAAATAGACCAATCAGGAGTGGTGGGGCAGGCAGGTACATGGAGTGGCCAAGGATAGTGTAGTGCAGAAGGAACGTTAGTGGCAATACCACTAGTCGTCTACTTAAGATGGAAGGGTACAGGAAATAGCATTGCTAATCTGCTACCATTGCACAAATAGCAACAAAACAAATCTTGTTTTTAATTTGTTTTAATTAACTAATATGTTTTAGGGGGATAGAAGGGTTGGAGGGTGGGGAGGATAGGGTGCGTTTTAATGTTTTAATGTTTTTATATATTTTTGTAAAGCCGCCTCGATCCATTGGGAGAGGCGGGATAGAATAAATTTTATTATTATTATTATTATTATTATTATTATTATTATTATTATTATTATTATTATTGCAATGCTGGGATTGTAACGGTATATCATGCTAATGGTGTCTAGTGCTGAAATGGCTCTAGTTAATCAGCTCAAGTCTACATCAGTGGCCATGCCAAGGAATAGCAACAGACATTTTGCTTCTGATTGTCACTGCCTTGATTGTTCATGGAAGTGGGGTGGCGGTGGAAATCTTTTGTGACCTAATTCTCATCTGAACAGACCTCTATGTCTCAGTGAGGCTGCTGCCTGGTTTTGAAGGGTCAGGTCAGAAAACAGTGAAAAATTCATAACTAAGTAGGTGATGTGGAATATGAGTCCTGGTTTATGAATAGTATGCTATTAAAATGTAAACACAATACAGTGAGTACACACACACTTAACACAGGACTGAAGTACAAGTGATTTTGATTGAAGTTAAGCAAAGGCAATCTTTAGTTCAAAGTTAAGATTCATTTCAAAATCAGTGCCATTGAAAATTTCCCAGCTGAACTGTGCTAATTTCAACCCCACCCCATCCATGCATTAGTCATATGAAGGATGTTAAGAGAGGGAAAGTGGAGGAGGGTGGTACCTCTAGTTCTACAAACAAAATTGCTATTATTGTTGTTGTTATTTACACTTATATCCTACCCTATATGACATGATCTCAAGATAAGATACAAACAAAATGAATACTTTGAAAGAGGTTAAAGTTTACAACAATCAAAAATAATTTAAACAGAAGGAGTAAAAGGATTTTTATAGGTTAAACATATACATGTACATTATGTACATTTAAGAAGAAATCAGTTAGGGCCTAAAGTCTTTAAGAAACCTTGTGTACCTGTGTTCATACATCTATATGATCGACACAGTTGTTTGCAAAAAAAAAAAAAAAGCCTCAATGCACAAGCAGCTTCTGGTATGTAGGGGCTTTGATCAATTCCGTTATCTGATTGTAAAGGCATCATGTTCCAAGGAATCTCTTTCACTTGAGCATCTACTTGTATCCCTAAGGATCTTTTGAGAATATTTGTACCTTGATAATCTTTTGAGAATCATCATACTGAGTATATAGATTGCTGGAAACAGATGAGAGAACAACTGTCCATGTGAGCTGCTCCATGGTGGCTTCCATATCAGTGGGACAGTGAATGCACTCTAGGTTTCAGTTTGAATTTTAAACATACTATCCATGATGTTGAAGCAATTTTGGGTCTAGGCTTCAGCAGCTAGGATAATCCCCTTAAGAATCAAAAGTAAAACCTGGAGTTGAAATGAAACTGAAGCCATTTTTGCACTATACCGTTATAGTACTATTATTCTACTTTCAACATCCCGTGGAATTCTGGGATTTGTAGTTTACTAAGGCCAAAGAGCTCTCTGGCTGAGAATTCTAAATGCCCCTCCCTAAACTACAAACCCTAGGATTCCACAGAATGTTGAAAGTGGAATAATTGCTCTATAAGAATGTAGTGCGGAAATAGCCTAACATGTGTAGAAGCAGTGTCAATAGGAAGCAGTTGTAGTAGCTGAGTCACATATATGTTTTCTCCTTGTCCTGTCTAATTGGGTTCTTCCTTACTAACAGACTCGTATTCTTAGTTCTGACTTGACTTCCTCTTACCTTTTCCCCTTCACCATTTGTAGACATTTAGCTGCAACAGCAGACTCCATTGAGTGGTATCAATCAGTTATGTGATTTCCTTAATAAATACATGTTTTCCACTAAATTGGTCTTGAGAAGTGATGCTCTTCATGTGAGTAACATGTGAACAGAGTTGTTGTTATATTTATTTCCCAAGAAAGCACATGCTAATGCTTCTTTTTCATTATGTTTTTGTCTTATTTTTTTTACCCTGCAACAACATTTGGCCTTTTAACTACTAAAGTGTCAAGGAGTGCTAGTTTCCTAATTAAATTTAAGTACGTTTTAAAGTGCAGCTTGATTAGTTCAATTAAGCAGGATTATAAATTACCCATGATATTTTGTTCTGCAAATTTCAAAAAAAGAAACATTCTTCTGTTATTATTGGTATGCATTCCACAAGCCATTAGCTCTTTATTTAGGAATACAAATTTGCTCCTATTGATTGCATCAACATTTTAATGCAAATTAACATATTTCATTTCTATAATCTTTTTGGAAGTATTGGAAAACATTTCGGTAATGTTCTACATTAGCAGCTTTCAGAGTATGAGCTTTCTACCGACCCAGAAGAATAGTGAACTATAATGTCTTCTATCATAATAAAAGTCAGAACAGTTTCTAGGTGAGCTTCTGGACCCATTTTATTATATCAAGCTTTATTAATTCTCTCCTTTTATTGTTAATTAAATTTTTCTAATAGGGAGAGGAAGATCTATGCATTGAAACAGGTTTTCATGTTTCTGTTGGATCAGCTTCTGCTATGTATATAGATATCCTTGCAGAATGCCTGCAAATAACAATCAGGCATGTGTGGCTATGTGCCTTCAAGTCACCTATCAGCCTGTGATGTTCCCATGTATTTCTTAAGCAAGGAATGCTCAGAGGTGGTTTTGGCAGCTCCTTCCTCTGAAAAATAGCCTACAGTACCTGGAATTCATTGGTGGTCTCCCATCCAAGTAGTAATCAGGTCTGACCCAACACTCTACTCTCAACATTTTCTCCATTTTATTTTTATACCCATTCACAGCCATTGTTCCCCCGAACTTCACTGCCATTTGATCTCAGCCAACCAAAGATCATGTAATGAAGAGACGATATCATAAATAACACAGATTCCATTCCCAGTAAAGGCTGCTTCCTTGACCATTTTAAAATGTGCCTTTAAAACTTGGATATTTTAGAGTACTTTTCATTGATGCTGGCCTGTCTTTCATATTTCACATTGTTTTACTTTCATTGATCACCTTTAAAGTGATGTAAATATGTTATTGGAATGGTAGGTTAATCTTCCTAAATTAACTGTGGCAAGTCATAGTGAAAAAGAACATAGCCCGTGGACTTGGCTCTGTTCTTCTCTTTGTGTGTATGTGCCTTCAAGTTGCCTGTTTACTTATGTCAACCCCAGGAATTCCATAGGATTTTCTTAGACAAGGAATGCTCACAGGTTATTTTGCCAGTTTCTTCCTCTGAAAAATAGCCTACACCACTTGGTATTCATTAGCAGTTTCCCATCCAAATACTAATCTGGGCTGACCTTGCTTAGCTCCAAGTTCAGATGGGATCTGGTGCCTTTAGGGTATTTAAGGCTATTCTTCCCTTCAAAAGATTCTAAATTGTGGGGGAGGGAGAATGAGCAAAATAAGACTATAGAGTAGTAGTGGTGAACACGTGGCCCTCCAAATATTGCTACTTCCATCACCCCTCAAGATGGACTAGGGGCTGATGGAAGTTGCAGTCTAACATCCACAGAGCCAAAAATTCATCACCACTGCTATAGTAGTCCTTCTTTTTGTCTTTTTGCTCCAACATGTAAGGAGATATATGAAATCCTACAGTTGAAGAACCTCCACTCTATGGAAGTTGATGCAACCAAGGACAAAGGAGCCCACTTCACAGAATACAGTGGCAACTTGAAAGAAACAGCTGAAGGCAGGATTCCTGCATTCTTGAAAGCTGGGAAGAAGAGGAATTTTTTTTTTTTATTAAAAAGCAGCTGCTGCAGAAATTAGTCATAGAAAAAATGTGTTTGCTTTAGGGAGTGTTTGGGCACATTGCTGTAAAATGCGAAGTAATATAAAAATGAGAGAACTGTTGAGTTGTTGCCTGAAGCTGTGGTTTTGGATGGGTTGTCAGTGTCTTTGTGATCAGCCCACCTGGTCTGTCATGCCTGTTATGTGTGTGCTTATAGGGCAAGGATGTTATTTTGTGGCAAAGCAGGAATTTTACACAAATTTGTATTGCAAAAACCATTGTTGTTAACTACGATCAAGTCAACTTCAACCCATGACCAACTTATGAATTAAAGACCGCTAAGTCACTCTGTCATCAACAGCCCTGACCAGGTCTTCCAAATTCAGCTATGTGGCTCTCATGATTGAGTCTATCCATTTGTCGTGTGGCCTTCCTCTTGTTCTATTGCCTTCTACCTTACCAAGCATTATTGTCTTTTCTAGTGAGTCATGTCTTCTCATTATGTATCTCAAGTATGACAGTCTCAGTTTAGTCATCTTGGCTTCTAGGGAGAATTCATGTTTGATTTTCTCTAGGACCCATTTATTTTGTCTTTTTAGCAGCCTATAGAGGTCTTCTCCAGCACCACATTTCAAGTAAGTTAATTTTTTTCCTATCTGCTTTCTTCAATGTCCAGCTTTCACGACCATACACAGAAACTAGCAATATGGCGGCATGAACAATCTTAACTTTAGTATTCCATGACATATCTTGACACTTCAGAATTTTGTGTGGTACCTTCACAGCTGCCCTTCCAAATCCTAGGCCCTTTCCGCAACTTACCTGCATCTGGCACGGTCACGCTGGGATCACTCAAGCAGCCTCTTCCATGAGGCTCTCATATCCCTGCTACTTCTGCTCTGCAGGATCCTGTTACCCTGTTTACTGGGGGGGCCAGGAGGGACACCTAAATGCACTCACAATTAACTAAGTTTGGGGAAATTAGCTGAGAGCACAAGCTAGCAATGAAAGAGGCAGGGCAATGCAGCGGAATCTTTTACCCAATGTCTACGGGGTCAGGCCCAGCCAAGGAGCACAACAAGTTATAAGCATAATTGAGATTTTATTAAATACAGACACACAGTGTATGCAACACACAATCACACAAGTAACTAAGGAAAATAAAGGTTGGAGTGGTATAGAGGGATTTTTGAGAGGGTAAGTTGATTTGGGTGATACGAAACCTGTCCTGAAGCCTGGAAGAATAGAGAGCGATGCTGGGGTTCAATGTGGCTCAGCACGTGGAGCTGAGGGGAATCTCGCCAAGCAAAGCGGCAGCAAGGCGGTCTGGAACTCGGGAGCGATCCGAGGATGGTCTCAGAATCAGGGGTTTTTATAGGGAGAAATGTGACTGCAGGCTATTCCGTACTTGGGGAAAACAATGAGTTTCGGTCGCAGGACAAAGCTTTGGAAATGTCAAAATTTAGCATGATTGAATTAAGTCTGAATTGACAAAGAGGTAGCCAGTATGCAAACACAGAATGCTGGGCATTTGAGTATTCAGCTTGCCAAGTTGCCTGCTCGGGGTAGGGAGTCCTTTGTAAACAGTATTAAAGACCGCTCATTATATGTATGTAAACATACATAATGAGGGTGTTTGCAGAGAGGTCTCCTAAAGTAGTGATCTGGCTATTTCTGGCCTGCCTGGGTGGAGAATGGAATGTCCAGCAATTAGTGGCCAAGCCTAGTTCTGTGCTTGTCCGGGGGCCTTTCAAACATGTGGAGAGGGATGGTGGAAGAGAGCCAAATTATTGATATCATACTGATATCTTTATGCTATCTCCAAGGAGGCCTAACCTGCAGTAACAATCATTTCTTCTGCCAAGTAAACACTCAGAACATTTTAAAATCCTATTCAAGGAAGTCTCACACTGTGAAATAGAAAGGCAACTGAGAGTGACACAATGCCACTTCCTGTCACCCAAAATGGCAGTCATGACAGTGTGCTGCATCCCTCTGGAATTCCAGAGGGGCCAAAGATATGGGGGTGTAGCCCTCTGGGCTATGGAGTATGCCAAATCCTGCTTTAAAATTTTATTTTAATAAATATTTAAATAAGAAACTTTGTGCAGACTAATTTTCTGGAAAAGACAGTTTGCAGATGAATGCAGGAACGGCATCAGAGAGACTTAGGAATGAACAGATGGAACAGTGACACAGACTGGGAATAGTCTGTTTTGTCCATGCCCATTTGGACTTGAGTGGAGGAGAAATGCACAGCACCACAAGCTAAATGTTTACATATATCAATATTTTATGGAATTACTTTCCATTCTCTCTTGGCACTTTTTTGTTTTCTTGTCATGTGCTTTGTAGATCAGGAAACTGTTTCTCCAACTGTCTACAAATTGATAAGTAAATTCGTAACGCCTGCTGGGGAAGTACATATCTTTATGCAGAAGTATTTCATCAGAATACAGTGTCAGTGAAAATAGTTTTTGTTGTAATCTTGCATAATGCACTCCAACAGGATTGCTCTAGATAATTGTTTCATTTACATCTTTCATGGAAAAAAAAGTACAAAACATTATGACTAATGCAGATTGATGGGAATTCTCTGCTAGTCTTTCTCATAAAATCACTTGCATAAAATCCTGTGATACTGAAATAAGTGATAGAAACAGGTGTAACTGGAATGGGAGAACACTGATAATCATATTACATTTTTTTTATTATATCCAAGATGATGCTTTTGAAGGCAGTCATTAAAAAATTCCCATCTGTTCACACCATTTGTCAAGCAGGCATTGAAAAGTGTCTGAGAGCAAAATCAAAAGTGAGGTGTTCGGAGGGAATTGATTGGAAATCTTGCTGTTGCCGATGTCATTTTCAACCTGCTAGTTTTATGTTTTTCGTTTAAGAAGATGCAAGACAAATTTGAAATTGGTGAGATATCTCATTAGGCAGAATATCGCACTGAGCTGGTCTTCAAGAAGGCAAAAGGAAATTAAATGCCAGATTATATTTGTCCAGCTTCCCCCATTTCTTTCCTGTTTCCTATAAATCCAACTTCAAACAAGGAACATCTTTTCTTGTCTTAATCGGAAATAATGGTTTCAACCCTGCATAAGCCTCAGTAGACAGATGGCTGAGAAAGGGGTCTTTCCACCTGTCAGAAAATTTTGATCCAATGGAAGAATCTTACTCTTGGAAAGAGGAAGGAGGTATTACTTGTCAATTCACTCTCCCCTTGCAATATCCTATGCTGTTACCCCAGTCTGCTGTGGATTTATGAGACCCTCCAGAAACAGAAGAGGAGCTGGCACTGAGGGCTGGAAACAGAGAGAGAATAGGCAAAGTTCTATTCTCTACCATGTTTTCTGCTGGCAGGAGCATTCTAAGTAGAATGTAACTTGGTGAATGCTTCTGCTGGCAGAAATAATCTGAATCTGACTCTAAGGACCTTTTCACATGGCATTTTCCATGCGAAAGGGCACCTGGAGCGTTGCGCAATTGTGAGGAGTGATCTGCACAATAGTGTGACGCTGCAGAGTAGGGCAGGCGCCAATCGCGCACCTTTTCATTTTCGGCCAGAAGCCAAAAATGGTGCATGATCGTGCATTGCTCCCAGACCTCACACACACTTACCGGGTGTGCGGAGCCTCTGGAACTGTGCCAGTCGCACTTCCTGCCCTAGCGCAGCCTGGGAAACTCCCAGGCTGTGCTGCAGAAGAAAGAGGTGGGGCGCTCGCACGAGCAGGCAGCTCGTGCGGAGCTGAAAGACCCCAGACTCAAGAGCCTCTCACTGGAGGCTGCTCGCATGATCCCTATACCCCAGCGCCAGAAGAAAGTAAGGTTCAGAAAGGGCCTAAGTGTCTATTTGTATTACTGACAGTGTTTACACTGGCCATAACAGAGAGTTATTCTTTCCCTCATCTCTCTCTCACTGAGCATCTCTACCCAAGGCAACATTATAACCTCATTGCAAAACTTCCCAACGTTTCAAAAAGCAGGTGAATTTTTTTCTGTTACATGGTATGCTATCAACAGGGGTTCATCCTGTAAATAGTTTAAATATAAATTGAACATTTACCATTAAAGTTCTACATACCTCTCCTCCAACCTCCCAACCCACCTTTTCTGTAGCCAGTGATGTAGACTCAAGTCTACTGACTCATCCCAAGTCAGACTTAAGTCGCTTCATTGACTCAACTCGTACTTGACTTGGCAATAAATGGTGCACTGACTTGACATGACTTGAGACTTATATATTTTTGTGACTGACTTGCTGCCCTTGTTTCAGTCACATAACACATTAATACAGAAACCTTATGACTTTGAACATTTCTATCTCTGCCTACTAGTCACTTGACAATCTGTTTCAAGTCCAAAGTGTGGTCATATTTCTCAGAGGAGAACAGGAAACAGGTTAGGCAATGGACTTGAGGTGGGCTTCAGGTTTGCTCAGCAGCCTGTCTCTGTTGCATATCAGGGGAGCCTTCTAAAACTTTTCCTAAGAGCAGAAGACAAGACTCCACTCTTAGAGTTCAGGGCACTCCCCACTCCCAGAGTTCAGGGCACATTTGTCTGAGGGGAACAGCAAATGTGCTAGACAACAGGCTTTAGAAGGAAGGATTCTTCCTTCTCAAGATTTTTGAAGCTTCAGTAATGGACAATAAGAAGGATCCTATTCTCCACTTCTGAAAAATCCTCCAGTTTCAGAAATTGGAAGTAAGAAGGATCCCACTCCCCACTTCTGAAACTACAGATTCTTTTATGCCCATTGGCACAAAAGCTTCCAGCTATGGGAAGAGGGATTAAGAGAGATCCTATTCCCCACTTCTGAAGTTGCAGATGGCAAAATTGCAAATGTGTAGGGCTGACTCTGCTTAAATTGTTAAAAGCGACTTTATTCAACTCTGTCTAGAATATAGATTGGGGTATAAAATTGGCTTCCCAATTTGAGACTTGACTTGAAAGTATCTTCAAGGACTTGAGACTCAAACTGAGATGAGAAGGTAGAGATTTGAGAGTTGACTTGAGCATTGGAGTAAAATACTTAAATACATCACTGTCTGTAGCCCACCAAACCTTGGCATTTCCTGTGGTAAAGTGTGGGGAGGAACAGCAGGCAAGTATCCAGCTGTTTTCCTATATTTGTATGCCAAGTAACAGGCATCCACAAGGATTTCTGGAGTCCTCTAGAAGTCCTGCAACTGATAACATTGCTCTCGGTTCAGCTAAAGAAGAATAGCTGGAAGCTTGTCTGCTGCTCTCTGTGTTATTCACAGACCAGGAAATGGCCAGATTCAAAGTCATATTTTGTTGCAAAAGCCACATCTTCGCTTGGTGCCCAAATGAAATCAACATCAGTGCCAGTCAGGTCTCAGTATGGAAGAGGCAAGTCCTTACCTAGTCTGCTGCCATCATCAGTGGGACATAGGGGATAGCCTCTCCACTGGAACTCATTCTTCAGGAAGGCATATACAGGGAGAGGGAGTCCCTCATGTTTCAAGGTGCCAAATAATTTAGGACTTTCAATGCTATCACTAGTGCCTGAGATTTAGACCAGAATTGTATTTGCAACCGTAGCAATTCCTTTAAAACTAGTGTTATATGGTTCCTATATGATGTTCTAGTTGCAATCTAATTGGTGTGTTTTGCACTAGCTGCTGTTTCTGGGTCATTTTAAAGGGAAGCAACTAACTGGAAAGGTTCCAGCACATGAACTGCTATAGCTAAGCTATGAATTTCTGCGAGCGGACATTCTGGCGCACCAGTCAAAGCTGGCCTTAGCCATTCCAAGGTTTACAGTCCACTTGGGCCTCTAGTAACAGATATAGGTCCACAAGAACTTCCAACTTATTCTTTTGTTATCTCAAGGAGAGTGCATTCCCATTTAGGACAGGTTGTTTATCGAAGTCTAGGAACCACCAATACCCCAAGTAATCTTACTGGGATTCAGCTTCAATTTATTAGCCTTCATCCAACCCGCTGCAGCATCCAGGCACTGGTACAGCCCCTGTGCAGCCTCCTATAGTAAGAAGAAGAAGAGCTGAATCCTATGACAAGAAGAAGTTGAGTCATTGGATGCTAATGGTACCCAACCTTTCCAACCTGTAATGATGTCTTAAACAACTATGGATAACTCATAGCCAAAATGGATAATGCTGTGGGTGGTTGACTTTTCCATTTCTTGTACAAGGAGGGTATCCAAGATATACCTCCTCATGTAAGCAGAAGAGCAACAATGACCAGTAGCAATGAAAACAAATTGTGGTTGGTGGCCCTGGCCTCCTGTTCTAATCTTGAGGAGGAAGCTGCAAGAATGGTACACACTTCCAAAGATAGGCTAGTTGTATCTATGCTTCTTTTCTCAATGCATGGCTGTGCACATCTTTGGAGGCAAAGCAGTTTCTGGGATGGGGATAGATGACTTGGGAAATTCCTTGCCAAAAAGGCACAGGCAATTCCAAGCCTTCCCTGACATATTGACTTGGCTTTGAGGCACTGAGGAAAGAAGTGGTTTTTGTTGGCAAATGCACACTGATGATCCACTGTACATCTGGTAGTTGAATGTTCTCCTCCATCAAAACTGAACAGGATTTTAGACATTATTATTAACTTTGTTCTGATGTCAAGTCAAGTCTGTCATACTTCCAAAGATTTGAATGGTATTATTGAAGACCTTTGCTGTGGCTGCTTTTATTTCTTTTCTGACTTTGTTATGTTACTTGCTTATTACATCATTTTTACTGATGTTCCAAATTACCTTGAGGACTATTTATGAAAAGGCAGAGGAATAGTTTTGTGTATATATAACTAAAAATGGGCAATCAAAAAAAGTAGCAAAGGTTTGGAAAACTTTAAAAATGTCACTGTTGTTAACTTGCATGATCAGTCTCTCAGTCACTACATCATGGAAAATAAATATGTTCACATTATAGTGAAGAAGGTACTCTGATGCTGCCCATCATCATCTTCGTCTTTTAGCACTGCTAATATGGTTAGATGTCATTGTTCTGACAATAGTTCCTGAAATTTGTGGATGTGTTTGGGTGTTATTTATGAAAATTTCAGAAAGCCCTAGGCAGATGTTATTGAGTTATGATCAACCACAGAATAAATGTTCAAGTTATGCCAGCTTTCTCTCAAAAAGAAAATATTAACATCTGTTGTGTCTAGCTTGCAGAGATATCAAACACCACTTTGATTCATTTAACAGGAGCTACCTCTGACTTATTTAAAAAACACTTTGGAAAAGCCATCATGCCTATTTACAATCCATGGATACCTGTTTATACATGAGTCCTAATGAGTTCTATGGGACTTACTCTTGTGTAAGAGTGTAAGGTTACTGCCTAAATCAGAACACAGAAATGTGGTTGTGCAGACATTGCCGCAAAATTTGCCAGCCAGTTGTTGTCCAAAAAAAGTTACTTTCCAAGCTATCCCCTAAATGTTACAATCCATCTTCTCCTGTAGATCAGTGTCTACAGACCTCTACAGAAGGGCTTCTCTTGGAACTAGATTTAGGTTCTCATCAATACTAGAGCATCAAAATAATGCCAAAGTGCTTAGATTCCACTGTTGCAAAATTTCTGCACTGCTGTTTCAAGAAAATGTGGAAGTATCCATACTATTAATGATGAAAGTAGGGAATATCCCAAAGGAAGATGGTTTCTGATTGGTTACAGCATAGGTTTGGATTGGGGGGAACAACATAGAAATAGGCAGCTTGTTGCAAAAGCGAAGGACAAAAACATCAGTTTGAACTTAGGTGGGCAAAATGTGGCCCTCCCACTGTTATTGGACTGCAGTGCTCATCAGTCAGAGCTAAAATAGCCCATGGTAAGGAATGCTGGCAGTCCAACAACATTTGGAAGACTATACTTTGTCTACCCTTCTTTAATGGCAAAGGCCATGGTTCAAGCAACTTCGAGCACTTTCTGAGTGAGATATAAAAACACATGCTGGGATCTTCCGTGAAAATCAATGGAGCTTCAATGCTTTGAACAGGCTGGTTCAGTGAAGAGTAGAGTACAATGTTTTTATTGAATCATGGCTAATTCTGCACAGTAACAGGCCTCGATTGGTCTGGTCAGGCTTATTTACTGTAATAAGGACTTTTGCAAGCATAAAGCTACATAGCAAAAGAATGAGATTGATAGAGAAGACATGTTGGGCAAAGACACTCAGTGTTAGAAAAAAGCAATCAACGAGGGAGGCACCAGACAATACTCTCATGTGGATTATTCCACTATACATGGTACTGGCTCAGAGCTTGTAAACATTACTCTTCTTAGATTTGTTCAGATTTCAATAGGACTAGGCATCCATGCATAACATAAGTTTAGGAAAAGTATATTTATAAAATACAATATGCATGAATTCAGATGACACAATTCATACTCCTGTTGGGAACAGGGAGGGCATCTGAGGATTAACCCGACCTAAGTTTATCATATTTATATTTTAGACACATATGTCCAATGAATCTCATCCATTGTTTTGGGTGAGGTCTGGTCTGTTGTGAATAGAGTTCTATGTCTTCTGAAAGACCAAGTTTTCAGCTTAGAAGTACTCCTAGATTGAATTCTTGGAATTCTTGGAAACCTGGACTGTAAGGAAATTGTGAAAGGACTGGCCAAAGACATTTTGTTACCTGAGATGAAGGAAAAGATGGCCCCTACATCCCACCTACAGATGTTAGTTAAATTGGCAATTGACTCTTATTCCAGTTATTGGTGATGGAATGGCATCCACTAACACTGCTTACAGGAAGCAGAACAGGGTACTTGGGAGGCAGAGCTCTGTCTTCCAAATGAATAGAATGATCAGAAGGCCACAGCTGCTTTGCTATCTGTTACACTTATCATCTGCTGCCCAGAGTAAGTGCATCGCCATGCCTCATGGTAGAGCTTGTTTGTGATTACTGGATATCCGACTCTTGGCACACCTATAATTATAGCAGATTGGCTTTAGCTCTTTGGTTGAAAAGAACAGTTCCACTACAAATAAGAAACAGGTTGCATGTAATTTTTTTCTATCTTTAGTGAGTCAGAAGACCTTTTTCCACTCCTCACTCTCCTCCCTGAAGGTGCCAGGAACAGATATTTTCTCTCTGTCCTTTAACAGTTTGAAGTGTATTGGATCCTGCAGAAGAAGACAAAACATGGGCCATTTCCACATGGGGTATTTAAAACGGTGCAGTGTGTCCTCCACGGAGGACGTCTGCACCTTGGAGCAGACTGGGTTTGGACTACTTACCGTAGATCCGCACCTCAGTCCACTCCAGAACAACCCCAAGTGGTCCTCCAGCATGATTTTGAAAGACCTGATTTTTCTGGTCGTTCAAAAGCATGGAGCGTGCCACTGCGAGCCTGCTCCCTTGTGCAGATTCGCAGGCTCGCACCAATGCGAGCCTGCGATCTGCCAAGGGTGGGCTTTAGGCTGGTGAGCTTCACCGGTTGGTCAAGACCCACAACCAACCAGAAGCCTCCATTTTGGACACCAGAGCAGTACAAAGCGACAACCACGCACTACTCCTCCTCACCCCAAACCGGACTGGACTGCCAGAAGATCCGGTAAGTAGTGGTGCGGAGTGATTCCCTCACCCCATGTGGAAATGACCATGATCTAGAAATCTTGTGAAGAAATCCTGTGAAAGAAACAGTAGAGAAACCTAGAGTCTAAGCATGGTAACTACAGACTACAGATAGATTTCAATTAACTAAAATTCACTATTCTAGGTTGAAAATAAAATGTCTCTGAGATGCACACTCCCAAAGTCACCTTAGCATCTATGCTAGGCTTCAGGTAATTAGCTTTCATAGTTTTGCAGCTGTGCTGGAAATGCACACAGAGAGAAATACATTCTTCGGAGAAAGAGACAGTCACGGAAATGTATGTGTAAACATAAGGAACACATTATTAACTATTTAAACTGATCTGCAGCAGGGCTGCATGATGTGGTGCACGTTGAAGCAAATGTATATCTACTTCCTTTTGAGCATTTCAAGAGTGAGCAATCCCAGACCCCAGAGATAAACCAATAAATGTAGTTTTTCTCTGGCTGGTCCATTTTAGGGAGTCTGAACATGGTGACCGCCCCCTCAAGCCCTTTAACTTAAAGGAGAAAGGCAGCCAAGTCCAGTCTTAAAAGTTGTTCTCATTCCCATCCCAGAGTCCCAAGACCCAAAAGGCAATTCTGGACAACTCACTTTCCCAAAATGTCCCTATAGGTGCTTACCAATAATTGCCCAGGGATCCACTCTTTCCAACTCGCTTGCCAAAAGTGACCAATATGTTAATTATTTTTAAATGTCAATTTAACATATAAATAACATGTGCTGCAATAAGTATTAGAGATATTTAATGAATCTAATCAAATTATTTAAAGGTACCACCCCAAAACCAGTTACCCCATGTTACCATGGAGAATCAGTACAAGGTAGACAAAATACTTTCCCTTTTGCCATATCTAAAGAGGAAGCAAAATTCCTACACAGGAAGAAATCTGTTAAATGGCAGTATGGGGTTGCACAAACACTAGAACTTGGCAGTTTTTGTCCCCTTTTTGTTATTTCTTTCTAGTATGCTTGAGATACCTCAGTAATATTTCCAAAAAGAAACAAATACTAACTTGTCTTTATACATTTACATCCCGGTCTGTTAGAGATTTTTGTCTTAATCATTTTGGGGGAGTTTACCCGATAATGTGCGTCTGCTCACATGTTTGCTTGAGTACACCTGAAAGGATTTTCTGGTTGCTGACAAATATAGGCAGGCAACATTTCATGTCTTACAAAGGAAATCACAAGAACTTTACAAAATAACAAAAGTGCAGCATCCAGAAAGAGCAGGTTTGGTAGAATGAAAGCAGTGGGCTGTTTCAGAAGAGCATTAGTTCTTTATATAGCAGCTTTTCTGTACAACCCCTCTCCTATTACCGAACAAAGAATGTACACTGAAAGCAATCTCCTGACACAGTTCTGCTCTTATTGGATGAACTTCTTTAAGTTTCAACTTGACAAACAAGAGTAATTGCAAATCGAAGCATTTTAGAGTCTCCAATATATCTACCTTGTCTAAGTTATTGTTCATGTCAACATTAATCTGTGACCTCCGGTGTATAGCTGAAAGAAGAGTTATCCCATGAATGTGGCCTGAAAGGGTTCGTGCTTAGTAACCAAAAGGCAGGTTTTGTGCAACAATATTCATCTATGGCATTTGTTACCATAAGAGTTAGAGCAGAGGGCTCGTGCTATAAAGGACATTGTATCTTCAAGTATTGTTTTCATTAGATTGAAGCTTCAAGTATTATTTTCATTGTTAGGGGTGATGGACAGAACGATATTCTTTGCAAATTTGAAATTGTGGTGAATCGGAGCACCGTACCCACTTGATGTCTCTGTAAAATTACTCTGCATTTGAACATTTTGGTGTTTTACATTTATGTAGGATACACAGCAAGCTGGAAGGGCTGTAGTGAGAAGGAGAGGCCAAGGAAATCTGCTTCTGCTAGTCCAACTACACATCTAAATCAGGATCTAACCCACTTTTTTGTGTTTATTGGGGAAGAAAAATTGCCAGCAACCATGAGGATATTGCTATGGAGACCGAGAATTCCAGGGCATGAATGTGGGTGAATACCTATGAGTGGCCAGAAAAATGACAATCGGGGGTGTTAGGAGTGGTCAAGGGCCACAAAAGAAACTTGGGGGCCACTTGCCACCCTAGGGTCACAGTTTATTCATCCTCAATATAAATCTAGTATACATACATCCATACATAATTCCTAAAGTGTAATATGGTGATTGTCTTGAATTTGGATGCTCTGCAGAACAACTGAATAATTGTTTTAAGATGCCAAGGGATCCCTGCCAGTTTGATTATGCAAAACTCAACCTGAAGCACAAACTCTGAACCTGAGTAAAAATTAAAGATGTTTTGCAGAAATCTAAATATCCCACCCACTACAAAAGTAGTACTCACACCCACGATAGAAAAAATTAATGACAATTTAAGGGCATTCCAGTAATAGTTCAATATTGGTGAATTGCAGAGACTCACTATTTCAGAGATTTTGCCTTACTTTTACATTTTTCATTTTCCCTCAGCATTACACATGAGAAAACATTAAAGACACAAACAGTTTAAACTGTCATTATTATAACTCTATAATAAGCCTGGATAGATTGTTTAACATAAACCTAAGGAACCAATTTTACATGTTCCTTAGAAAATGAATGAAAATCTCATGGCAATTACATCAATCAAATCTATCATTTTTGAGAGCGTAGCACTAGGACTTTGAGCAGGCTAATTTTGAGGGAGCCCCATCTCTTCTAAATTCATGCTTAATCACTGCTCTTTCAATATCATACCTTTAAAAAAAGATACTAAGCTGTGTGTGCATGTTTTTAAAAAAACTTTCCTCCAATCCAGCTCATGAAACATTTTAGTGTAACTTGCTACCTTACTTTAACATCATCAGAACATAATTTAGATTTTAACAGAAATTAAAATCTATCCTCTATCGTAGAGCTGTTGCACTGCATAACTAGAAGGATTTTATGGACAAATGAAAGGAAAATTAGCTTTTTGTGCATTTAAAACCACTGAGTTGCAACCAGACTTTCTACTCCATAAACTGAAGGATTCATTCATCAGAGCAAAGGCAGAGACATACTGTAGCAGGCCAAAACTTAGTCCAACACATTCTTGATTAGAGAAGAGAAAAAATTGTGATAAAAAAAATCTCTGAGAGATTTCTCTCTTCTAATGTAAGAACAAGATCATTCCCCCTTTTTTTTCCCAGCCAAGGTTTCCACAATTCACATAGAATGTCTCTGTGCAAAACTAGTGTCTTTGGGAGAAAAGTACCCCTCTCAGCAATCACAGAAATTCCTGCTGATTGAAAAAAATGCAAAGAACCAATTCAATGATTCTAATTTTAAAAAATCCAGGAAAGTTAAGCTTTGCAACTTGTACAAGTTCCAGAAATAAATCTTCTACACAAATATGAAGCCTCTTTCAAGACCTGCAGAAAATATCCAGCTCTTTCACATAGACAAGAGGGGAGGAATGTGGTTTTCTGTTCTGTTACACAAGAACAAGACTTGTATCAAAGAGCAATGCAAGAACAAGACATATGAGGCCTTACACTGCTAGCATAAGTGTAATAACACTCTCCATTTTCTGAGAGAACCAGGATCATAGGCCCTTTTCACATGGCATTTTCCATGCGAAAGGACACCTGGAACGTCACACGATTGTGAGGAGTGATCTGCACGGCACACTCACAATTGTGCGATGCTCCAGGGGCCGGCAGGCACCGATCGCACACCTTTTCATTTTCAGCTAGAAGCCGAAAATGGTGCACGATCACACATTGCTCCCAGGCTCTGCATGCGCTTACCTGGTGTGTGGAGCCTCTGGAGCCCTACTGGTCGCACTTCCTGCCCCAGCGCAGCCTGGGAAACTCCCAAGCTGCACTGCAGAAGGAAGAGGTGAGGCTCTTGTGCAAGCAGGCAGCTCATGTGGAGCTGAAGCAGCAGGGACACGAGAGCCTCTCGCCAGAGGCTGCTCGCACGATCCCTGCACCCCAGTGCCAGAAAAAGGTAAGGTGTGGAAAGGGCCCAACAGAGGCTTCCTGCTGGAAGAGAGGAGAAGAAAGTTTCCCAGTCCTCTGAAAACTGTCACTCTCACCCTCCTTCTGCTTCAGTAGAACTCCTCTGTGTACAAGTGTGGAGGTAACACACTGCTTCTCCATGTACAAATACTGTGTAGTGATGTGTGTTTTCCACACCTGCTAATAAAGGCTCAATGTGTATATCAATATTACTTAATGAAACAGTTTCAGGTTTATTGAGGCACAAATTAGAAAGAGGATCATTTTCTTGGGGGGTTCTGTGGGCAGTGACATATATTAGTTTCCAGGTCAGTTGGCAAGTGAATCCACATTGGGCTTTAGTCTAAAGGAGCTACCCAAAGTGCTGGACACTCTGTTCAAAACATGTATACCACTCTAGGTAGCTTATTTAAACTGATCAGATTCCACCAATCAAGTGAGATGGGAGCCAGCAGCTGCCAATGACTAAAGTGACATTTTATAGTGTGTGAGTTCCCTTAATTGTTCTTAGCTATTCTCATTAACACATCACACCAGCAGATACACTTTCATAGAGATCATATTTTTTTAAATAAATCAGTCTCAGAGGAAGAAGGAGAAAAGACAAGAAATAGGAGGATGCTTTTCATCTCCTAGTAGATAAGAATAATGGTTTATTACAGATTTGCTGGCTAGAGTGCCTGCCAGATGCTAGCAATGTAAGAGAAAAGCAAAGGAGAAAAACAAAAATGGAAGTTTTAACAAGAAAAATCTAGGAATGAAGCACCATTCTACGTGAACAATTCTAACCTAATTTATAAGTAATGACACGTATATAACAGTACATATGAAAGGGATCCAGGAGTCTTGGTGGACCACAAGCTGAACATGAGTCATCAGTGTGATGCAACAGCCAAGAAAGCCAATCCAATTCTTTATTGCATCAATAGGAATATGGTGTCTAGATCAGAAGTAATAGTACCACTCTATTCTGCTTTGATAAGACCTCATCTGGAATACTGTGTCCAGTTCTGGGTACCTCAATTCAAGAAGGATATTGACAAGTTGGAACATATCCAGAGGAGGGCAACCAAAATGGTGAAGGGTCTGGAAGCCATGCCCTATGAGGAGCGTCTTAGCAAGCTGGGTATGTTAAGTCTGCAGAAGAAAAGGCTAAGAGGGGACATGATAGACATGTTTAAATAGTTGAAGGGATATCATTTGAGGAAGGAGCAGGCTTGTTTCCCACTGCTCCAGAGACTAGGAAAAGGAGCAATGGATTCAAACTACAGGAAAAGAGATTCCACCTATGCCTCAGGAAGAGCTTCCTGATGACACAGCAGTGGAATATGCTGCCTTGGGGTGTGTGAAGGCTGCTTCTTTGGAGGTTTTTAAGCAGAGGCTGGATGGCCATCTGTTGGGAGTGCTTTGATGTGGGTTCCTGCATGGCAGGAGGTTGGACTGGATGGCCCTGTGGTCTCTTCCAACTCTATGATTCTATGACTCCGTAATTTATTCATGTGAATCAGAATAGTGCTTCTTGGGCTATCTGATGTGGAAGACTAGCAATTAATATTTTGCAATATGCCAGGGAGGAGTACTAAAATTTTGTCCTTTGGATAGGCTTCTTCTATTCATGGAAACTTGTCTGGGACCAGCAAACAAGGGCTCAAGGACATGCCCCTGTCTTGGAACCCCCATTCTGAGTAGGATTGGGATAGAAGGGCCTCTTCCTAAACTGCAAACCCCAGAAAATTCCATAGGATGTTGAAAGTGGAATAATAGTGCGATGACAGTCTAGTCTGGAATGGCCTAGGAGAAAAACAGCAAAATAAGGAAAGAGTGCTACTACTTCTTTTCCCCATAGTCTCCTATCCAGGATCCAACTAACAATGAACAGCATGCTGTTTATCTCTTTGAAATACAATGTGGTGCTCAACATGTATCCATTTATCTAAAGCATACACCAAGAGACAAAACCAGGCACAATGAAAACTCAACTGTAAAATTGTTCATCTGTTTTCATTTCATTACTGCTACAATGTTACATATTGATTTATCTGTTTCTTTTCTTTTCTCATTTTCTCTAAAATCAGATCTTATTTATGTTGGACTACATTTCACAATTACCAATGGTACACAAAAGAAGTAATGCTGACTTTTGTGATACATAACTGTAAAATTGTTTTTAATTACAAAGTATCCAGAGCAAAAGCTAAGAACTCAAAAATTGGACAGTCTTCTGACTAACTCATGGTATCCAGATACTGCTTTAGGTACATGTAAGTGCCATTATACATGCAGCTGTACTTCTTTGGCCATGGTTTAATGTCTGTTTGCAATTTACAGTTTCATACATGAAGTTCTGCAAATATAATTGCAAACCCCAGGATTCCATAGGATGTTGTAATACAGCTACTCCTCGCTGTCTTCAGTGTGTTTTTAGTTGATTCATTGTGATGGCAAAAACAGGAAGTGGAATTCACTTATACATAATGAGTTGCATAATGTTGGTGTTCAGCAGAAAGGAGGCATATCACAAACAGAGATTTATAACATTCAGACTCTATGTAGGATTGCAGCTCACGTTATTTTTGCCTGCCCGGTAGTTATTAAAAATGAGAAGCTTCTTGAAAAGAGAGAGAGAGGTCGCAACCTTAATTCAGTACCAATCAGAATTGAATACACAGGGATTTAAACTCAAATTACTGAAAACCTTGTGTCTTGATGGACAAATCTGTCAATTTTGGTTTCTCTTACATTCATTATTAAGAGAAATATCTTAAATTCATTCCATTCTGAAAAGATTGGAATTTTGTAAAGGAAAAAATTGAACCAAACACTCACAGCCATTTTTACCAAAATCATGCATAGAATTCTCCCTATCATAAGGTCCAATGCTGCATATCATGTCTGGGGAAGCACCAGCAATGCTGCTGTCTCACTTTACCCTTATCTAACACAATGGCCATTTCTGCATGGGGCGAGGGAATCGCCCCATGACGGTACTTGTCAAACTTCTTGGCTCCACGCTTGGATCCAGGCTGGTCCAGAGCAGTGCATGGCTGCTGCTCCGCACTGCTCCGGGGACAAAAATGGCAGCTTCTGGTTGGTTGAGGCTCTCCACCAACCGCCGAAGCTCACCAGCCTGAAGCCTGCCCCCGGCAGATCGTAGGTTCACACTGGTGTGAGCCTGCAAATCTGCACTGGAGCGCGGGCACGGAGTGGTGTGCTCCGTGCTTTTGAAAGACCTGTTTCAAGCGGTCTTTCAAAAGCACACTGGATGACCACTTCGGGTTGTTCCGGAGAGGGCTGAGGTGTGGAACTACACTAAGTAGGACTGACCCAGTCCGCTCCCAGGTGCAGACGTCCTCCCTGGAGGATGCTCTGCACCGTTTCTTTAACCCCTTGTGGAAATGGCCAACATCTATGTGAATAGTACTAACAAGGGCTATTGTTTGAAGCAACACCTCTGACTTTGCAGATCACTGTCTGGTACACACACATTTCTGTTTTCTTTGAGCAAAAGCAGTTTTTTCTGGTAATCTCTCAAGACCAAAAGGAACTTCAGTGCACGATGTTTAAACTTTCAAGTGATTTTCTTTCCTCCTTAATATTGCAAAGGAAACATGGCTTTGCATAAGGCTTCCTCATTTAATTTTCAATGAGGATTACTTACTAGTAAAAGCATGTAAACAGCTCAGTCTTGTGTACTGCTAGAAGTAAGCTCAGAATTAAATCCTGCTGAGTTCAAAGGACATACTCCCAAATAAATGTGGACAGGATTGGAGCCTTTGTATGCTTCAATTATATATTTTGCTATTATATCCATTCAGTTACCCTGAAATATTTTTATTCTGCTAATAAGAAAATATAATATTTTGTGAAGTGTTTTCACTCTTGGGAGCATAATGTTCTGGGAGAGTGTGATATGTAAGAGTAGCTTTCTTTATATATCATTCTCCCTATCACAGTCATATTTCCCCCACTTGACTAAGTGAGTCTGACTGTGGAGATAGAAGGGTGATTTACAGTGGCAGGATAACAGACAGGGAGGTTCATTCAAATGTGGTGTTCTCCCCAGGAAAATTGCCCTTCTCTGCCAGCTGATGAACCAGTGGGTTTGGGGAAGTATGATTTACTGGTGAATTTTGGGGAGGATATAGTGTGGGGGAACTTGGAGATGGCTTTTGGGTGTACATGTGGGCCATGCTGAAAGTTTTCAAAGACCATATATCTTCCATAGGCCATGTGCTCACTAAGATAACTTTCTCCTAACAAACTTTTCCACCAGGATGGGGTGACATAAACAAAAACTACTACTCCTACCCACTACATGGTCACTGCTGGCCAGTAGATTTAATGAAATTCTTCTGCAACCTTCATAGAAAAAAGGGTCAGTTGGGTCCTAAGATAGGTTAACTAACAGTAAACATCTACGCAAAAGTAAACTTCAATAGAATTCACTCTGAGGTAAAAAGGTCTTGTATTTCTGCTATTAGGAGGTTCATGGAAGAAAAGGTTCATTCACCTTCCTTACATCTGAGGCTAGCTGTGCCCATGGGAATATTTTTCTGCAGGGCCCCCAACACTTTATTATAGGTTCGAGGACTTCTGGAAAATGGGAGAATTGGCTCCAGACTGACTTAAGTAAATTTCTTCATCTCCTCATATCTTATCTCACATTTTCAGAAGGACCTCCAATGGTCTGCAGAAACTGATCTTGGCTTGTTAGTAATGTAGCTGGTTGCAAGGTGAAGAAAGAAACAGTATATTTGGCCTTCCATGAACTTATCTTACAACTTGAACCAGGTGTGTATTTATGTGAGGGGGAATGAGAACATTATGAGAATTCTGCCATCATGTTCCCAATGTTCATATCTACAACTGTTATATTTTCTGTGTTTGCATTCCCTTCGCAACTTTGCTGCCAATTTTTTTTTTTGGATGCCTTAACTGCATTTTTAAATACTGAAACAAAGTTGTAAATTATTGCAATTCTAGAAATACTAGAAACATTTTATTAGGGGAACATAATATTTCTTTTGGGGTGGGCAGATGTATACTTTCATTTTTCCCCCCTCTGTAGCCACATCCTGATTTGACCTAATGTCTTTGATACTTTTTAATCCAAATGATCTCTTCACATTTGTTTCCTTCATTTAGGCTACACATAGTTCATTAGTAAAAGCAAGAGCACAGAAAGTTAAGTGAATCTAAAAATAAAAATAAATTATTGCTATTCAAGACTGCTTTAATATCTCTTTCTATAGGGTTGCAATTAAGCTCAAATAGGTTCCCTATGTTTGTCAGAAATTCATGTCATCTGTAATCATTTCATTTATAGCACTTTGTACTGTACATTTATAACTATGAAATATTCCAGTTTTCCATGTTTGTTAAAACAAATTCTAACATTTCTTTCTTTAGTGTTTTTTTAAATGTTGTTAATCTTATAA
>CAOLHI010005218.1:0-78982 GCA_948474755.1 Ctenosaura bakeri | reverse complement strand
CAAATACAAATATTTGTGAAGAGAAAACATATATGCTGCAGAAAAAGCCACATACATCTCCTAGTCAAAAATACTGCTTTTTGTTCAGAGAACATATCCCCACAAAATATGTTTTCATTACAGAAAAACTTAATGCAGTTTTGTGCCAATGTGTTCCCCTCTGTGCAGTCCCAAATTATAAAGAATCTTACAGATGCAGGGTGAAGGGAATGTTGGGAAAACTTTTTTTTCATTAAGGATGCAAATATTTATGAGTATTCTTCACATCCACACTATGGCATTATGGTTAAATAGCTATGGATACACTGCTTTTAATGAAATGCGGGTCAATGCTGGTAACTAGAAACTAGAACTAGATTGATTGACTTTTATATATTAATAGGCAAATATAACATTTGAACAGATGGGAACAAGGATCAAGTCTCATATATTGAAAAGAACATGGACTTCCTTTTTCTCATTCTGGAAGATTCAAATGATAAACAATGTTACTTTATCAACTTTTGTAGAGCTCATTGAGAGTAAGAACAGGACACTGAAATCATTCCTTTGCTCTCAGTTCAGGAATTTAATATACAATTGTATTTTAAACCTGATGAATAGAATCATGTAACAGTGAATTAGCAATACTTCCCCCAAAGCATTCACAATTAAATGTTCTAACTATAGAAGAGTCTATGAGGGTGTATTAATGAATATATGCATAGAGGGACTGTATGGCTGTATCTATATAAAAAAGATACTCTCAATGAAGTTCTTGTAGAAATAGATTCTTGAATGGGCCATCAGCTGTCAGTTATGCCATCAGCTATCAGTCAATTTGGCCGTCAATGAATTCTTTGGACATTGCCATCAAACGATTGTGCTAGAAAACAAAATAACTAAGGGCTTTCATTATTTGACACTGGGCTTTCTCAACAGTTAAGTGTGAAGGAAGCTGTCCTTTTTTATTATATTAAAAACTGAATTTTCCACAACCCTGTCAGAAGTGTTAGTTTCCCAAGATTTCTTTAGACAATTATGTGAACTGGTTGTGGTTTGGAGAGCCTTGCCTTCTGCAGTACATAGAGAGGAACATCTTCTGAAATATTTGAGTCTCTGTGTGTTTCTTTCTGTCTGGTTTTGTAATATCCTTCATAACTAAGAACAGAAAGCAGGAAGAATTGCCACAGTTGCAGCCTTAAAACTTCCCATAGGCTTGTTTCCCAGAACTATTGCTGAAACGTGATTGTGGAAATCATACATCAATCACTACACAACGTAGAAGGAGGTTCACCTGTGAACATAGTCCATGTACTCTAGAAAGAATGTGCCAATTTTCTTGTACTCATCAGAGGGATTTCTTTTCCCCAATTGCATTTGATAGATAATTAGTATATGGGAACTTATAGAAACTAGTATACAATAGATTCTGGAAATTACAGTCATATTTGAAGCTTATTAGGCAATCAAAGGTACATCCCTTATAATGTCAAAAGCATTTAAATTTGGAGGTAGATATTTCATTTTCAATGTCTGTGACATCACATTTTTATTCACATTTTTACATTCAGAATGTGAACAGCAAAACTGTGATAATTCCAAAATTATGAATATTTTGCTATCCTTTATTTCAGTTCAATTTTTTTTTTTCAAGGAGTGAAGGAAAAACTGTTTGGCAGAGGGTTCAAATGGTGTGTGTGTGACTGAAGCTTGAATAGACAAATGGATAACAAATTCTACGAAAGGATTTAACTAACAATCATTTCAAACACCCACCCCCTATTATATAGTCACACAAATGTACTAAGAAATAATGCCCTCTGACCATGTCCCACTTATTCCCTACTGGTCATCTCAATTGAACAACCCCCCTTCTTCTCTTTGTGAAAATGCATATCCAAACATCGCAGTACATGGGAGGAAAGTTTGCATTTTGGAGTAGGTCAAGATATGAAAAAGTAGATTTCTTTGCTTCAGAATGGTGATTGCTGTCTTGTTAAACATGATGGTATTACTTTGTACCAGAGCTTCTCATCTACAAATCACTGGAGAGGACTAAGGAAGTTATTTAGTACAGTGTGAAGTACATGAAAGATTTATGCTTTTTGTTTTGAGAGAGAAAAGAGTACTGAATGGATAGAAAAGTTCTGAATGTTTAAATCTGGTGATGACCATCTTATAAAATGAAAAGACATATTTCAGAGTGAACAGTAACTGAGAACAAAACTCTTGAGGGAAAATTGAAGAAAGACCAGGGTGCTGTCAAATTTCATTCTTATGTAATCATATTTACTAGTTAGAGCTCCATTCATTCATTTCTTCCAAGGAAATATGTAGAATTTTGTGATCCAAAGAAAAACTTACAGTTAATGCTAAACTACATGATACAGTGTGCCTGCTATATATGTGAGGGTCCCATTACAGGAACCCCATGTAAAACAAAAACTATGACAACACGTCCCAATATCATCGATGAACATAACGTGCACGTGACTGCAGCATAATGGGCACATGCTGTTGCATCCATTGATATAATGGGATAACACTTTCTGTGACCTTTCATTCATGCACGCAGAGGTCATGCCAGAAAAGGGTGCACTATACCTCCAAATATTTATCATGCAGCTCATCCTCTTTCTTTCCTTTACAGGTAAGCACACAGGGCCTTAATCCTGACTGGGACCATCATGCAGGGTGATAGGGATGGAAATGATATTTGCAACCATTCATTTCTGTCATATTTCTTAATTAAATTGCCTTGTTGGATTTTTTTCCAAAACAAGACCTCAGCACCCTAAATGATTGCCCTGGGATGTCCCAAGAAGGACATGAGAAGAACCACCAGGGATCATCTTACATTTTTTTCTTATTCTTGTGAGTGACAATTACTTCATCACATGTCTAAGCACTGCTAATAAAGTGCACTTTAGAAACATAGGAGCTGCTTCAGCAGGAGTGCCTGTTACATAGCAGGGATAATATTTAAATGACCCAAGCTATACAGATTGGGGCAGATCTTCCCTGTCTCATACATGGAATTGGCAGAGACCTCTATAGTTTGGGCAGGTGCTAATTTTGAGAAAAGCCCAAGTAACATTCCCTGTAATTTTGATGATTGATTAGATCCAAAGTTGCTCTTCTCTGAAGGGAAGATGACTTCTACTCAGGTAAGGCCTGTCATATGTCACAGTCTAGAATACCACACAAGAAAATAAAAACTGAATCTACAGATCTGTTGTACAAATTCTTGCAGAAGTGGTAGCATGAAGAATGCTACCATGTTATTGTAAAGCATGTACACATTATAGGATTCCATGAATTTGCCTGAGCATTTATACACAACAACTGTAATGTCTGTTTTCCCCCTTCTGTTCCTTTCTAATTTGATCCACTGAATGTTCTTGCTTGATTCCTTGACTTTTAATAGCCCATACAATGTTATGCCTTTCTTTGTAAAGACTGGTAATATGCGCAGGATCATGAAAAATGGAAGAGAACTCAGATTTGTTATGAATGTCATTTCCAAACCTCAGTTTGTTATGTTGTCTTTGTTTTGTTTCAGACAATAAATGAGGTGTAGTCCCAGTCCTCCTTTCCTCTGAGAAACAATGTAAAAATGATCAGTGCTCACTTTACATACTGATGCACCACATTTAGAAACTGTTTTGTAACTCAGAGGCAGAATTACTAATGCAATGGTTGCTATGGCAAACAGGGATTTCTCTATTGAACAAAGAAATAAATAGGTACACAGAGCACAGATCTAATAGATAGATGTGCTGAGATGGAAGACCTCACGTGAGTGGGGAGTGTTTGTATCCATGTTCAGCATAATTGTTTAAATCCAAACATACCAAAATGTTGGGAGCAAGGATTTAATTTATTTTCCTCCAAACTGGCCTATTTCAAGAACATCTTGTGAAACAATCTTTTCACTTAAAAAGTTGACACAAAAACTGGAGAGATAGAATGTGGGAAGGAGAGAGTATGGCAGTGTCAAAATTCCTCATGTGAGCAGGTACAACTGTCTAAGGGCAGCACTGAGTCAGAACTAAAAGTAATAAGAAGAGATGAAAGTCATGGAAAGGCTAGCTAGTGGAAATTCTTGTTGCTCAGAAGACCCATCCCTTTACCGAACCCCTACAAATACATTAAATCAGTAGTTCTGAAACCTTGGACTGCTGGGCATTTTGGCTTTCAACTATCAGAAGCCTCAGGCAGCATGACCAATCGTCAGTGATTCTGGGTAAGAATGAAAAGAATATTTGAAAATATTTTTCAGAATGGTCAACAAGATGTTTCTCCGATATCAGGGAAACTCTAGCAAAGAGAATCCTGAACCAATGAGAATGTTCAGAATGCAGGGCTTATTCTGTACAAAAATGACATGTGATTTGTGTATGTGCATGTGTGTGTGCAAAAGATATCATTTTCGGTTCATCAAACAGCATTTTCTACACAGATTTTTTTTTTGCAGAAATATTATTTTCTCTTCATGATATTTTCCATCAAAAAAATAATGAACAAAACAAAATAAAAACTGTTGAATAAGTCCCAAAGAGTGAATAATTTTTGAAAACTACAGCTTTTAAAGGTTTTCTTGTAGCAGGAAGAAAATTGCTAAAAGTTACTCATCACTTCCTTTGAGCATAAAATTGGAGAAGAATTGCATCCATGATTCTGGGAGCTGAAGTCTAAAATAACTAGAGGACCAAAGACTTTCTAGTGAGAAGATGTGACGCCATGCTAGTTCTTCCAGCTAGTGCTTATCTAAACATTTATTTTGCCCCATTCCATGCAAAGGTTTTTTTTTAAAAGAAGAATGAAGATCATCTTAGCCCCCATGTGGGAGAAGGGATTTTGGAGCCAAACAAATAAACTCAACCAGTTGTGTTTAAGGTTTAAGCCGTACCAATCTAGTATGCTAGCTCCAACCCAGATCAAGGCTAAACAAAAAGAGTAGAGAGTAAAAGGGGAATATATCTTAAATTGCACAGGGTTTATTTCGTGTATTGTGTAATTTGGGTGGGCCAAAGTGGCCCTCTGGATGATTTTGCCTTAGAACTAAGACAAGATACTAGGCTTCATCAGGTCTGGTCCTGTGATTAAGCAGAACGAAAGGAGTACCTGAGGTGGCAGCTACTGAGGGCAGCTGTGGCTAAGGGTTGTCCCACAGCTCCTAACTATTCTGTCTTTATGTGGCACGAAGGATTCTTTTCCTTCCCTGGTTTTGATGCAATAGTCGACTGCCAGTCCAGTCAACTTCTGCACATGGAAAGGTGATGCAAGATGGTAATGTGATAGGTCCACTTGTAAGTGCTCCGCTATGGGTCCATCGGCTAGTGAGGCAAATAAGTGTTTAAAAGCTTTCTAAGGACAGAGATATTAGTCCAGTCCTTCTGGCTAAGGGAGGATAGTTGGGGCTCGGCATTGTTCTCAGTATCAAGAGGGAAGATCGGACCTAGATCGAAGGCACAACTGATAGAGACACAGATGGGACAAACGGGATTGCAGGGGAAACAAGCGAAGTCTTGCCTCACTAAAAGCCATTGGAGATTGGCAGCAAGTACCGCCAATGCCTGCAAGTTGATGATCGTTTTATGCTATTTCCATGGTTGAAAACTTCTGCACATGAAATGAAGGGGCATGTGTGCATCATCCTGTCCTTCAGGCAGCAAAATGCCTCAAGCTGGTCATAGATGTCATGATTGTACAGATACATTTGAATACATGGCAGCAAGATACATGAGATTTCCTCTGTTCTAAATGTGTAGGTCAGCATCCTGTTGGTGACAGATGCTGGTATACTCTTCCATCATGTCAGTTTATTTATTTCTGGGTTCTTGCAGAAGGAAGTATCCAGGACCTTTTTGCACAATATTCTCTCCCCACTCCGCGACATACATGGAAAACCTCAGCTGATGGCACCGAGACACTCCATCACAACCAATTAGTGGCCAGTGAGGGCAGAGAAATCCTGGGAATTTTGCAACTGGAAAAAAGGCATTGCCCTATCAGATCAGCAGCATACTCACTGGAAGTCCAGGAGGACAACGGCAGTTCTGTTTCCACAGCTCCAAGGCACCAGTTGAATGGTGCCTAGGGTCCATTCACCCCAATATGCACTGGTGAGCTATGGGGGGGGGACCTTGGCACCAACACTTGAGTTTGTATGAGGAATGACAGGAGAAGCCTGGTGGAAGAACACTACTGGAGATCACCATCAGTGATCACATGGAACATTATTTGTTAATAATGGATTAACCTTTCCAGATACTAATTAATCAAGTATAAGGGTGGGGGAGATTTGTTAATAAAGATTGCCAGCATTAGATGTTACTTAAATACAAATATGTAAAAAAAAAGAAAAAGAAAAAAACCTTATAAATTGAAAAGTAGTTATTTTTAATCTATTTCATGTATTCTTTCTGTTGCTCTATCTCTACTTCTTGGGTCATGCTATTTGGGTCTGTGGTCTTTAGACATTTGCCTTTTCTGAAAAATGGCATCAAGGTCACTATTTCATATTCTGATTTCAAAACCATCCATGAAAAGAGATGCAGTTTTGAATTAACCATCATTAAACAGAAATAAAAGGTTCTGATCCTAGAAGTAGAACTGGGGTGGGGAATTTCAGGCCATGCGGCTACATTAAGCCTTGTTGAGGTATCAAACTAGACCTCTGGGCTTCTCCAGACAGCCATGCCATCTTTCACATGATAGTAGTTTCCCAATATTTGGTGGATTCCCGACTTGACCGGCTCCCTCCCCTCCCCTGTTTCTATAAGGTCAAAATGCATTTCTTAAAGATTTGTTACTGGTAGTAAGAACTTTAAACTAAAGTATATGGGTACTTTGGGTTCCATCTATATACATTTTGCCTTGGTTACCTCTGGAACAGCCAGCCAGTGTGGCATAGTGGTTTGAGTACTGAAATATGACACTGGAGACTACAGCGATTTCCACACTGCACTATAACAGTACTATAGTGCTATTATTCCATTTTCAACATCCTGTGGAATTCTGGGGTTTGTAGTTTACTGAGGCCGTTTAAACTGCAAGCCCCAGGATTCCATAGGATGTTGAAAGTAGAATAATAGGACTATAATAGTGTAGTGTGGAAATAGCCCAGGGTTCAATTCCTCACTTGGCCATGGAAACTCACCAGGCACATTACACACACTTAGCCCCAAGAAACCCTGTGATAGGTTCGCCTTTGGGCCTCCATAAGTCAGAAACAACTTGAAGGCACACAACAACAACCTCTGGAATACAATCCTTAAGATCTTTTCTGAATCTGAATTTGTCCCCCATGCTTAAGGAACTTCCTTACTCCATGGTCTAGAACACTAGTTCTTAACCTGGGGTCCAGGGAACCCTGGGGTCTGTGGAGCTATCAAAGGGGGTTGGTGAAGTCCTGCTGCTGGAGACCAACAGCAGTGGCAGCAACAGTGATATAGCAATGGGGTGTGTATGGAGGCTGAGACAGCAGTTTGAACAAGGGAGCAGTTTCAGCATCTGCACCCCCCTACCAGCTATGTGATCCTGATGAAAGCAAAACAGCAGGTATGTGCATGTGTCCAAACTATGACTCTGGAAACCAGAGTTTGAATCTCCATTCAGCCATGGAAACTTACTAGGTCTCCAGATGCCTTTAATAAGTAAATAAATACGTGAATATTTAAATAGATAAATCTTGAGTTAAGTCCCCAGCAACAAGTTATACTTACAGGGGACCTCCAGTAAAGAAAAGGTTAAGAACCACTGACCTGGGGAATAAGTAGTGCTTCATAATAGGGGAGCCAGTTCAGGGTAAGAGACGGTTATAGCTTTCATGTTGTTATTTGGGGAAAGCCAATCAAGGAATTGTTCACTTTGGCCTGGATTTCTCTATTAGATTTATTCAAGCTCAAATAAAAGAGAAAAATTCTATGTTGTGAGGCTTTCAGTCAGCTCTGTATTCACATCAAAGAAGGCTCAGTAGTAGATAATGTGTTTTAAGACCCAGATATTACCACTAACCCAAATCTGCAATAAAATGAACTCTTTGACATCTACCTTGAAGTCCTCTTGGAAAAGTCTCTATATTTTAAATATAAACTTTCCCTACAAAGTGAAGAAAATAGGTGCAATTAAGATTCATTATTCAATTTATCACTGTCAAGAGTCACTGCTGATTGATGTGTCTTTTCAAAAGCTGCATTTGATCCTAAGAGGCTTAGAGCTTATCCTGTGAAATCTTCTCCATAAATCCCAAGCCAGCCATGGAGAATCTGACATGTAAGAACTAATTCTCCTAACCTTCAGTGCCTGGCAGGCGAAGAGAGAGAGAGAGAGAAGGGAGGGCGAATGTAAATGTAGAAAGTTTTAATTATTTGCTTGCTTTCTTTATTTTTATTTTACTTCTTCTTCCCAAGTATAATTACTGTGTTTTTTCCAAGTATAATTAAGATCCTACCTTCTTCAGAAACCAGCTGGTCTGTTTATGCAGAATGTGCTGTATATTTATCAATGACTGATTCACAATGCTTGTGATAGCGTTGTTATCTACACAAACTTCTTCACTTTGACATCCAAACACTTCATAGCTATTAATAATGCCCCGAAAGCTCCCCTGAGATAGAGGGAAGGTTTCCATTTGGTATAACAAACACTATACTGTTATATCAACCTAAGTTTAACTCTCATAACTTGAGCCCATAGAATCTTGAGATTTGTAGTTTGGTAGAATACTCTGCTAGAGACCTCTAATCTACTCCTTTGCAGTGTAGAAGATAATTCTATGTGCCTCACCAAGCTCCAAATCATAAGACTCCACTGAATGGAACCACGCCAGTTAAAAATGATAAAAAGATAATGAAGATATACTCTAAATTGAAACAAAGCATATTTTGTGGTGTTCCTTCTTAATTTACAATGCACCTTCCTTCCCTCAGTTAAGAGAACTACCAAGGGACTATTTTCTTTTCTTGGAGTTGTCCTCTTAGTTCTCACACCAGAGGGCCAAGTTAAATACGATGTTAAATATGCTTGCAAAAATGGTAATAGGATAATCTGAGAGGCAAATAGTTAATAAAAGGAAAGAAGGCATGGAGAGAAATTTGGCCCTTTCCTCTTCCCAGACCCCACTGTTATAAGGAAAATATGCAGCCCTGCTTAAATATTCTAAGTCTGCTACCTTGTGTTTTCCTGAACTTTGAAAAACTCTTGCTGCCTAATTACATTTATCTCATGAAATAAATTGATTAATGTCCATATCTCAAAGAAACTATTAAGAAGAAATATAAGTTTATTCTCACATTATGCTTCATTCCATGTTGTGACCTATTGTCTCCTTGTTCTTCATTAGCTATGTCTTGTCAACTCAGTTGTTTGGAGCCAGTAGTTAAGCTTGGACTTTGCTCACTTTGCAGCATTTCTTAGTCTTTGGAGGAATTAATGAAGCTACAAGACATTGCCTTCAATAAAGATGAATTTAGCAGAGGGCTACTTGGTTAACTATTGATGATAGTATTGGAAGTACTGCTGCTTATCACATCAAAATAAATGGAGAAGGAACATTTGGGACAAACATATAGAGTTTGAAACATTTATTAATTCTGCTAACCCAAAGAAAATTGAGGTCAAAGGGAGGAAATTTAAATGTGAACTCCAGTCAAGCATTGTTTTATGAAAATTGTTCTTGTAAATGGGGACAAAGAAGGAAAATGAGTATAATTCCTAAAGTGTCAACTGGAATATATCTACCCTCTATAGTTATATCAGCTTGATATCATGGTTCTGCCCTATGTGCTCCTGGGATTTTTAGTTTTTTGATGTGTTTAGAATGTTTTACTAGAGAGCTATAATCCACTCCACTGAACCACACAGCTAGAGCTCTCTGGCAGAGAATTCTAATACTTCATCCATCTGTGGCTGTCTAATGCAGCTGCGTTCCTGAATTTTGAACAGTCTATGGCTAAAAGAATTCAGGCAAAAATTCTTTTATATGGTCTATTATCTGGAAAGCTCATGAGAATTTAGGGTACAACTATGAGGTACATCCAAGGAGAGTTGGAAATTACCTTGATAATTAGGCTCTTCCCTCCTCCAACCACTTCCCCACCCACAGTTCAGCTGTTGGGCGGGCAGAACTCAGTCACCAGAACAGTGGTGCTATCGTGTCACTCTGTTCAATAGTGTATTCATTCCATGCCTTGGGAGCATGGGGAATATTTTCACAATGTTTTTTTTTAATCAGCTGAAAGTAAAAAGAAGTCACTTCTTATCTACTTTCTGTTTCAAAAAAGGCCTCTCGTGGGCCTAAATTGGGCTAAATGTAGAGGAAATGCCCCCCACACCTCTGAGAGGGCATTTGGGGAGAAAATTTGGCTGTGGGACCCCCAAACATGATGAAAATGCCCTCGACACCTTCTACAGGACGTTTTGGATAATTTTTCAACTCCTAGGGGACAGAAAAAAGTGACCAAAGGGTTGCATGCATCTCATAGCTCACACGTTGCCAACATCTGCTCTGTTGGAGATGAACTGGCAAAAGGTGATTTCCGCTGGCAGAAGTGACTTGTGCCCTTTTCTAGACCTATAACAGCCAGCACATTTTGAGTTAGAATTGCACTGTCTGCCCCAACATGGAAAATATAACAACTACCTTTGGTGCAAAGTAATACAGCACAGGTTACACTATATTTTGATACTCCTGCTCTCTGATGAACTTAAGATGAATGAAGAATTACCTCTATATCTGCTGAACAGTGAATACAACTTCATTAGATTCTTGTTCTCATTAGTAGTTCAAGTGTCTTTGGGTAAAGGGATCAAAATACTGATGTGCAATTATTACAAACAAAATTGATATTGTAATTGATTGGCTAAAAGCAAACACATATGTTGACTTGCTTGCTATTCATTTCAGCTGAAATTGTTTTATTGGAATACTTCAGAGTAAATTATTGAGTTTTATATTTGCCGACTGTTCACCTAAAGAAAATTTATTAAGGTTAAAGGACAGAGACACCACTCAAGAATCCAGTATGTGCTGGGGCTAAGAGGAGCTGGCCTCATGGCATCTCTCTAGTGAGGACTTGAGAACAGCAGCTATGAAGGACCACAATTGGACCCCACCAAATCTGGGTACTTAGCTATGTACCCTGGCCCTTGCCTGGATTCACAGTCACCTACAAATCCCTTTCCCTGTCCTGCAGTGATTATAACCTGGATCTCCAAAACAAACACAGCAACAAGTGTGGGCAGAAGATTTAATGTTAAGGGTAAGGATCATAATTCATCTGTTTCCAAGATCAGGGCTTCCACTGCTGGACCACCATGAATGGGTTGAATGGGTACTATTACAAATTCTCATTTGTTGCTTGGCTGGTAATAGAATGTCTGTTATATAGCCTGTCACCTTGCAATGGCTCCCTTGTGGACAGTAACTGGTTCTAATGCAGAGCTTAGAAAAGTTAAATTTTGGACTACAGCTCCCAGAATTCTTCAGGCCAATAAGGCCAGGCTGGGTGATTCGGGCTATTAGCCTTTTTTCCTTGTTGTTGAACACTTTCACCACTTTGTTCACAAACCTGTTTCTTTACACCCACTAGCTACTGTGTTTGTGGCTATAGCAGGGGTGCAGAAGCAGCAAGGAACCTGCCACAGCAAAATCCTTCCCTGGATCATGCTGCAGAGCAAAGAACCAGTTGTAAACCAGAGGAAACAGTGGGTGTCAGAACAGGAGTAAATGAGGAGAAATGCTGTGTGCTTCTGGTCCTGTCTATAGGGTGGGATGAAGAGCTTCCAGAGCAGAGAGTATGGGGGGAATAAGGTTGAGGGATGAGTGGATGGTTAAAAAAAAAAGAGAGGAGATAGAATGAAGGATGCACAGTGACAAGCAAGTAAGGATAGCAGGAAGGACAATGACTTCCTGGATATGGAGCAGATTACCAAGGCATATCCCCGATATGCCTTTGGATGATATCTCAGCCCTGTAACTTATCTGGCTGTGCCTAGACAACCAAGGAATCAGTTGGACAGGTGAGCCAACAGCCACTTTATGGCAAGGGGCAGTGAAGAACCCCTGGGAGTTGGAAGTGTGCAGGGGGGGTGCTGAGGAACAAATGAATGTGTCCCCCTCAGATGGGGCTCGAGAGGAAAGACAGCCACAGGAGACGCCCTGAGTTTAGAATCTTTGGGGAGAGGTTGTGGACAAGGACAAGTCTGGGGAAAGAAGCACAAATGGGAAAGTTCCAGGAAGGAGAAGCAGCTAGCTCCTAGACTGGAAGAAGTAGCCCAGGGCTTGAAGTGAGAAGAAAGGTTGTGGAAACCTTATTGTCCATGAAGGCAAAATACCCTTAAGGAGTAAAGTCAAGGGAGCCTTATTATACATATCCGTTTTGTGGCTATGCACTGATTCTTACTCAAAGAAGCAACCTATATTTAAGTGACTGTTAGATGCTGTAGCCATGTGAGTCTGGCCAACAAAGCAAAGACTCAAGTTGTGTTACTTCCTTTTTGTCTTCAATTAAGAACGTGCAGCTTGTCAGCTGATGCCTTTCTAATGCATGCTGGTGCAACTGGAGTGCTTCTGTCAGAGTGTGGGGAGGTGGCATGAGGCTTGCAACAGTGGAAAAATGAGAAGGTTAGGTTAAACAAGGCTTCATCTAAAGGAGAGGCCATTTTGGGAAGCCAAGATAACTGTTCCATTGTAGGGACTGCCGAAAAGTATTGGTTGTGATGAGTTGGATGTTTTTCAGGTATGATCTTCAAGTATAAACAGGGACTTCGGCAGGGGGCACACTGTCAGGAATCTCTCCCTGCCGGGCCGCAGCCAGCAAGGGAGGAGAGAGATCAGGAACACTTGGGGAGTCCGAATATACCAAACACCAGGAAAACACAAGCTGAGCCAGGTCAAGGTCCAGTCCAAAGATTCAGGAGGCAGAGATCCATCCGAAGGGTCTCAGAGAGCAGGAGACACAAAGGTTGTGAGGGCTCACCAATAATTTGCTGCAAGCAAGGAGTAGCCACGCTGGCAGACTTAAATAGCTCCTGTGAGCAGGTGCTGCTTGTTATAGTTTCCTCAGCTTAGTCCAAACAGCCTCCCTCTCAGCAGCCTGTTTCAGCCTTCTGCGTGATTGAAGGTTGATGGGCACAGCTGGCTGCAACTCCTCTGCATCACTGCTGGTTCCCTCTCCGTCATGAGCTGGCTGGGGCAACTCAGTCTCTGTTTGACCTTCCAGTGCAGGGGATGTTTGCAGATTGACTTGCTCACTCACTGGCTCAGCCCCCTGCACAATCAGTTGCTCCTCAATCACAGCATCATCATCCATCACACACACCCCTGAAAAACTCCTTGAGCTTAGCTCCATAATTGTTCTTTTAAAACTAATAATTGCTATTGCTGCTGCTGCTTTTGCTTTGATGCCAGTTGTAATTTACTCCATTCCTACTTAAGTGATTCCTCTCATGTGTTTGACTTTATGATATCATTATGCTATGTAACCAATCAACATTAATCAGGTGAAACCATTGCTAAAAGCAACAGATTGGAGGAGAGTGTTTGGTGTGTTGCTTTTATCAGACCTCCTAGCTAATAAAGGATCACTTTATCATTTTCTCAGCACTTTTCCAGTGTTCCCTGGATAACTATTAAATGGAACGGTGATGGGGGAGAGAAGGATTCCTTTTGATTCTGATGGATATTTTTTGTAAAATTGCCCTTGACATATTATTTTGATTCTACATTATTTCCTTCCTACCTTGATTTTGTTTTGCTAACTTTGCTTGTTCCATGCATCCATGACTGTCTAGAGGTTAAATCTAGGTTCCCTGAAGGAAAGATAACATTAAAAGACTTTTTTTCCTCACATGAAATGAAAGGTACATCGAGAAGATATCTATTCTGAGCCACATAATCTTAGCCCTAAGGTTTCATCCCTAGCAATCCATCCTATGTACATATCAAATGAAAAATCTCTCCACAGTACAGACAGACAAATTTGCCTATATTTAGTCCATGGCAGTTTCACACATATGGAATTTTTATTCTGCCCTATCTTCCCATCACTCTTCATTAAAAAAAAAAAAAAGAACTCTGAAGTTTATATTTACTTTTTGAATTATGCATTCTGTATGCAACTCTCACTAGTATGCACACTTTTGGTAGAGTATGTGATCCAATAACTGTAGCAAAAAATTCAGAGAACTGCACAGTCAGAATAATAGAATAACATTAACTCATGGAGTATGAATCAGGCCTGTTTGACCTGACCTGAATTTTTAACCAATTTCTTTCCCATTCCTGTCTACAATAGAAAAGAAGGTGCTCAAAAACCTTAACAGTAGGGCAAAAGACTTTAAAAAAAATCTGGAGAGGAGAGGAAAGGGGAGCATTTGTTCTGCGTGATCTTGAAAGATCCATTTTTTAAAAATGGCTATACAGCTTCAAACATGGGTGTTTACGATAAGAAGACATGCACCATCTGCTTCCAAGCTTAATAACTATGTTAGGATTATTAACTGATGGTTGATTACATGAACAGTTTCTTCATTAACTTTGGGAATTTTATGTACTCTTGACTAGAGACGAGATGAGAAGGCTCATTTGGGTTTTGTAATGTACCTGGTCATCTTTAAATCCATTCAGCCAAATAGATTATGAGTGAGATATTGCTACTGATCTATTTTCTTTAAAAAGGAAATAAAGTGTGTATGTGCTTTATTAGCATTAGCAACCTTGCCATGCTTATACCCACTAATTACTAGCTCACCTGTTTGCTGACTTTTTATTTGTTTGCTTTGCTATGCCCACTCCCTTCCTGCATCACTATAACCTGCAGGCATTTCTTCTTCTCCCTCCTCATTACAGAATGTATTGGCATATGCACAAGTAAAGCTCCTTTTATATATTTTCATAGAGAAGACTGAGCTTATTTCCTTCTCTGGTAGATCCAATGTGTGTGGGCAGGTGAGGGAGGAGCAGTGGTTGTGATCCAGTTTCTTCCTCGCCAATCTGATTACTATGCTAGAGAAATCCACTACTTTCTCTCACATTTCCAAGTATGCCTTGAAGTCACTGTCTTCCTAAATATAATATTAAAAGTAGTCATATTTTAAAACAATATTGTACTTACGATGATTGAACCATCATCTCTTGTAATTCATAGTATAATATAAATGATTTTTTTTTAAAGAACTGCAATTGGGAAAGCTATCCAACCACATTCCAAGAATTCTTTCTTTCTTTTTTAAGTTACAAAATGGCTTAGAATACACTTGAAGGAAAAGGAAGGATGTGAAAAAAGTATATTCTGAGAAGTGCCCATCTATCATGCAGTGCTGACTGGCAACATCCAAGAGAGGCTGGTATCTGAGGCAGGAGCAGGTGGGAAACATAGGTGGGTTGCGATGAACCTAGAGATGTCAAATATTCACTTGTCCCAACTGATCTGCATGAGTGTGAGAAACAGCAACATTTTATCCTTGCCCATAAGACAGTGTGAATATGTTCCCTTGCGAGAATGATTTTTGCACAATCTGTCTGCATGTTTGTTTGAGGAAACTACAATGGCTGCTGGCTTTCAGATGGAATTCTGTGCAGCAGAAGAATTTGGATGTTAGTTGTGTCTTTTGCTTTTTAAGCCTCTCTTTCTGCACTTGCTGTATGTCCATGTATGCCTTGTTTCACAATGGGAAAAGAGATTAGTAAAAGCACAGAGATGTTCTGCTAAAATCACAGAAAGATGAACAATGACAGCCCCTTTGTCTTGTTCTGGTGCAGAAGGGTTTTTGATTTCTCGGCAAGCAGTCTCTACCCCTGAAGATAACCTGTCTCATCAAGAATGAAACGTTTTGTGGATATCGTTTCCTTCCCTAGTTGACAGAGTCCTAAGATTGAGCCAAAATTGGGATAAAGTAGAGAGATAATGTGGTAGTGGCTTGAGTGTTAGACTAGGGCCATTTTTGCACGAGACTGTTATAGGGCTATGATTCCACTTTCAACATCCTATGGAATCCTAGGGATTTAGGCCCCTCCCTAAACTGCAAACCCCAGGATTCCATAGGATGTGGAATCATAGTGCTATAACAGTCTAGTGAGGAAATGGCTTAGGACTCTGAAGACCAGGGTTCAAATCCCCACTTGGCCACAGAAACCTACTGGGTGATGTTGTACAAGTCACATACTATCTTTCCAAGAAGAAGAGGAAGAGGAAGAAGAAAAACTTCCTCTGAATAAATCTTGCCAAGAAAACCCCATGATAGATTTGCCTTAGGGTCACCAGAAGTCAGAAACAACTTGAAGGCATACAACAACTAAGACTTGCTGAGGGGGCCAGGGCTAAGGTAAGAGCTGGTCTGAGGGTCAAGTCAGAAGTTATGATGAAAGATGAAGATCCAATCTACACATCAGGTACAACCAAAGAAAACTCTAGTTGACCTGACAATTGGGCTGCATATGCAGTTTCGTGCAGGAACTGATCACTGGGATGAAATTCAAAAAAATGTTTGAGAACTTCAAAGACCCTCACCTACAGAGTACCATGTTTCAGTTCTTCCTGTTGGCTTTTTTCCATTCACTGGCATCCATAGGAGAAGGGGGAAGATGTGCCTGCCCTGGAACCATAATCCTGAAGTCCTTTCCTTTTCTAAAACAACTCTCTGGAACATGTAGGACCTAAAATAAGATGCAAAGTATGTATCCACTCTTCTGGCCATTCAGTTAATCAGGAAATAGTCTGCTACCCCCTTTTAGTATTTTCTCAGCCAATCAGTAGAAATGTGGCAGTGTTTGTCAACCTCACTGGCTGATGTCCACTTGCTAACATCAGTACCCAGCCCCAGCAGAATTGGAGCTGTCTCCTCCTCCTCCTTTTTCTGCAGTCCTCTGTGATACCAAGACAAAACAGAACAAAACAGAACAAAACAAAAAACAGCTCTGAATGATTTCAAACCTTTGGATTAAGAACACTGTATGGAGAAGAAACTTCCTGATTCAGTTTTGAGCCATGGGGATGATTGCTTGATGTGAACATGATTGCCCACATATACACAACTATTTAGAAATCCAATATTTTGGTGTAGTTGTTATTGGCTGGTAGTCTGTTCTACCCAAGCAGAAAAGTAATAGGGCACAATGCACATGTTTACATAAAAGGAATTAAAAATTAAACCTGATGCTCCTATGGTTAGGATTTGTCCTCAAAATTTCTCTTTAGTTTTAACTTTCACTGTTGTTATATAACTCACTGAAATGTAGAGGGGCAGTATAAATAATTTAGATGATGCCATGAAAGTATGAATCAGTTCATTGATTTGCCATTCACTGCTCCCTTATCTCCTGGATGTTTTCGGGAGATGCAATCTTTTGCTATTACTGAGAAACATCTGCCGTCCCTATTTGAATCCTGCCTTGTGCCAGATGCCAGTAATGATTAAAATCTATAATTTAGATAGGTCTTCACCCAAACATATCCAGATAATCTATCTATGCCAATGCAGTGCAATGGGCAGACTCTGGAGGCCTCAGCGTAAATCAGAATTCAGCCCAGGAATCACTAATAGGGTTCACAGAGTTCAATGCTTTTAAATATGCACTGTCTCATTCCACAATAGGTGCTCAGCTTGCTATGGACAGAACTTTAGAATATAGACAATATATAAAAATGATGAATGACTGGAAACCCTTACCAACTTAAACATGCTCTCATCGTAGCTTTGACAATTAGAAGAAAGTCAGCACATTTTCCTTGCTCTGAACTGTAGCGATAGGGAGACAGTCACAATGAAAATAAATGTTTTGCTATAACAGGAGTGAGAAAATTGCAATCAAAAGACCATTTTTGTGCTGAGCTTTTAGAAGCTTCTAGAGGAAGGAATCAGCCACTTTTGTGTCATTTCCAGCAGACTCCAACCTTGTTTTGAGGGGTTGGGGGCATTATTCTCAAACTGGGAAGACTACAAAAAGGCCTAAATCAGTACCAGGAACAAGGGGCTCCTGAAATAACCAATCATACCTCCAGGAGTATTCTGTGGATGTGACTGGCCAGTTTTGAGGGAAGGGCAGCAGGAATGAAAACGTGCACAGTGGTGGATGGATGCTACTTTTGAGGGTCTCAAAGGGGGACTGCTGCAACCCAACCCTAGAAATTTACTCATCTTTACACTATAAAGTATGACTATAATGGTCACCCCTTCAGTGGTGCAGTAAATTTCAAGGGAGGGGAGGGAAGGAGGCACTGGTCTTTCATGTGTTATTGAGTTGTAACTCTCGTTATCCATCACTGTTGGCTGTGCTAGTATAACTAGATGGGAGTCTCACTCCAAGAACCCCTGGAAAGGTCCAAAACTTTCCCACCCCTCTCCTAGGCCCTTTCCAGACGGTGTTGCTACCAGTGGTATTTGTCTCAGGGGATGCGGTTCCGTGTGTCATCATAGTGATCCAGTTGTCGTCCAGTCTAAAAGTGGTAGCTAAGTGCACTACTGAAAAAATCTGTTTTGTGCCACTTAATCTGCATATATCCTGTATGCCACTTCAATGTGGAAATGTTAATGTGCATTAAGAAAATGGTGGCACCCTCAGGTGGCCAATCAGGGCTGGTGGGGCAGGGCAAAATGCAAAAGAGACACTCTGCTTCACTTCGCGTTGATGCTGAGAAGTGTGGAACACGGAGTCACTACTGTGTTTCAAGAGAATCTACCTTAATTACGGAAAAGATCCGTTTACAGATTCTTGTGCATGTTTAAGGTGTCTTGTGTGGAAAGGGCCTTAGAATACCCTTGTATGAAGAATACCCTGTTTCTTTTTGGACAGTGTCAACACCTCTGCATGAAGTCACACACCAAACACACATATATTTCCCCTTTATGTTAGAGATCAGTTAATTGGCAGTTGTTTTTCCCAAGGCAGGCAAACAGCCTGTAATGAAATTGTCCTTTTGGAAGCAGTGGGCAGCATATTGTTAGACATAGTGCGTGTAAGTGTGGCTTACACAAATGCATGTCTGCTTTCACTATTCTCCATCTCTTTACATTTTGTCCAAAGCAGCTTGTCAAGGCCTGGGAGTGGCTACCGTTGCAGCAGCTTACTGGCAATAAGGGGAAAATTCAGATACTGAAGATATAGCTGGTCTGCAGAAGGAAAAAGTGGGTGCATTCTTTGGGTGCATTCTATTCCCCCCCCATCTAAACTGTGACAAGTTGCTGCTTCACAGTTTGAACTGCCAGTCTGCTCCCTGCTACTAAGCAGCAGAGCAGCAGGCGCATAATTATGTGAACAAAATCTTACACTCCCCTTGGTTGATACAGGATCTCAGTCACTTGTTCCAAGACTTTGCTTTCTTCCATTCCAAAGAAACACAATCAGCAGAAAAATCTCTGGAGTGATTGAGCAAAGGGAATTAAGCTAGCACCATTTTCAACAGAACCTCAACGTCCTTTTTTCTACATTGAAGGTCATAGAGTCTTGAATCACAAACATGGCTTCCATTTGAGTTGGTTTTCCATTTCTAACATTTACTGTTACAGGTGTATGCTCTCCAACATCATATTGAACCTTATGCCAGAAATCAGGCACCTTAAAGCCTAATGCAAAGATGGGAAATGTTTTGCTGTCCATATATGATTGGATTTGATTCGATTCCTCACCACTGTTTGCACTGGCTAGGGCTGATGGTAGTTATAGTCCATTAACCCCTGGAGGGCCATACATTCTCTACCTCTGGCCATTCATTTCACTGGATTCTCCTGCTTTGTTTTATTTAAAAACCACTTGGATTTCCTTGGGCTCCTGTCATTCACTCCCACTTCTCCATACCATTTCTGAGGTAAGACATAACGTCGCTGGAAACATTTTTTTTTTTAATCTTTGTGGCAAGTGGTGCTTATGTCCTTCTTCTTGACATTGATAATGCATTAGTTACACAGTTCTCACATACTGCTAGATCTGACCCAAGACTCCATTTCTTCAGAAGTTTATGTTTGCTTCCTGCTTTCAAGTTGAGCAATTTGAAAGAGGGAGGCTGGGTGTCAAACAGCAGACTGTCTCCTGCTGCAAAAACAGTGTAAGCTCACACCAGGCAGGGTAGGGGCACATTTACTTTTCTTTTCCTTTGAATATTTTAAAAATGGGGCAGGGGGCTTCTAAAAGCTGAAGCTGGCATAGGTGCAATGTTGGAATCTCAGTGAGGGGAAACAGAGGGACTTCAGATCTGGCAGGCCTAAAGGACATTTCCCAGAGTGCCCCATTTTTAAGGTTGAATACTATGCTAGCATGAAGGTATCCAACATCCAAAAGATGACACCAAGATTTTTGTGGGCATAATTTGGTCCTGAACGGGAGATATCTCTCCCACTAGACTTCCTCTGTGATGACAGAAGATTTCTTTCATCTTATTCTGGTCCCCATGAGCCAGCAGAACAAAGACTTATGATTGCACATAGTCCTTCTTTACATCAGGATCAGGTCCAGGAAGAGGGAGCAAAGAGAAGAATACAATGTACTTTGCCACCTCATCTGCCATCACCCATCTGCTGTTCATGATGGTGAAGCTGGTCTGGAGACTGGTTGGTTTTCCCTCCTCTCCCCTCTGGCCTTTTTGTTCCAGCAGCAGCAATGGCTCCACTTCTTTCTTTTCCCTCCCAGCAGCAGTGTCTTCTCATTTCTGTCCCTTCCCCCTACTTTGCATAGGGGGATGGGAGAAGGAGACTGGTGGCACAGGTTGTAAAATGCAATCATACTGGTTAATTTGACAACAACAGGTCAGCAGTAGTGGAATTCCCCTAGGTGTCTCTCTCAACTGCTCTCAGATTCTCCTAGGCCCTTTCTGCATTGCACTGCTATATAATGCTATTATTCCACTTTCAACATCCTATGGAATTCTGGAGTCTGTAGTTTAATGAGGTGAAAGAGCTCTTTGACTGAGAATTCTAAATGCCCCTCCCTAAACAGCAAATCCCAGGATTCCATAGGATGTTGAAAGTGGAATAATAGCACTATAACAGTGTAATGTGGAAATGGTCCTAGTTCCCTGGTGTTAAATGTAACAAACACTAAACCAGGAGTAGGCATAGGGGTGGGCTGGTTTTTTGTCTTTGCACCCTTCTGTGAACCTCACTAGTGGTAAATAAATGGAATATTTAACTCCACTGCTCTGATGGTTTTATTAGTATGTTTAACTGGCATAAAATAGAAATCATATAAATATAAGGCCATGCGAAGGAGGACGTTTGACTAGAGAAACAGGTCAGAGATGATCCCTGAGCATGACTGAGTCTGGCTTAATGGCTCTTTCAGGGAGGACAAAAGGTATCTGTAAGAAGAGCAAGTAACCCCCTGTGGTTTGCATTTCCTATGGAAGACAAAGCCATAAAAGTGGGCACCAACTTAACCTGACACCCATTTTCTGGAAACTTCAAAACAAAGACCTTCTGCTTGGTTGATAGCACTGGTTCAGGAGAACAGGAAGATTTCAAACAAATCCATAATTGCACCATTCTCACACCTATGATCCTTTTCCTGATCTCTGATCGCATTGCCATCAAAATCTTTTCCATCCACATGTTAAAAATCATCCATATGTTTCCTCCACACATTAACAACCATTAATCCATCCTATCTCTTTTGTCCACCCTGGAAATCTTTGTTGTCGAAGCAGAAAGCCACACCTTCAGGGCACCTTTTGGGGGTATAAAGAGACCCTGATTAGATCCTCCTTACAGCATTTTGGATTTCAGGGATCTACTCTGTCCCTCAGACATTTGCTGTCCTTGGGCATCAGTCCAAGCTACATCCCTATTTCTCTGCTTTTCTCTCTCTGGATGATAAATATAACCAAAATTCTTTTCTGTTCCTCTAATCTTTCCTCCCTTTCTTTCAAGTTAGTCTTGTGTGATTGCTTGTGTGTGTGTGTCTATTTGTGTGTGCATGTATACTTCCCCCAGAAAAGCACATTTAAATTGTACTATAAGTTTTCTGACTGATCTTTTTTGTAGTGACCTGGTAACCAAAGGTGAAAAGTTCCTGAAGTTACCCCCCTCTTGAATGTTCTTAATTTGAGTTAACTAATTCCCTATTTTTACATTTTACAAGTGTGGATTCTGATACAGGACCTCACAGTGTCTCATGGTTTTGGGGTAACAAATAGAGTGTGACAGGGATTTCTGTCCATATGGGTGCATTTCAAAGCACACAACTCTTGCTGACCATTCTGCCTAGTCCGTGTGTCTCCGGAAGACAGCCAGCGGCATAAGGATAAACACATATACACGCTGGTAGATTTTAAAAAAGGTATTACTGTTGTTTCTTTCCTCCTTACAAAGAGGGGGACACTTCAGCACTTAAAGAATTGAGGTTCCCTCCTCCCAAGCAATATTAGATACGACTTTGATCATACTGATGAATTGCTAGTTTCTCCATTTGTTTAATATGTTTTAGCCTTTAATATAATTTTTAATTTTTAAAATTAGTCAGGTTGGTTTTATTGTACACGTCCCTAAGGCTGGGATATAAATACTAAGATTGGGATATAAATATTTTATTTGAAATATTTTATTGAAAGTTTTCAAAGTTACCAACAAAACTGAAAAAAAACCACACCATATTGCAGCAATAGATAAATTTTAAAAATGAACAAAGAAGAAAAATATAATCAAGAAAAAGTACTAAACATTAAATAGTAAGAAAAGGAAACTAAGAAACAATAAAGATATTGTTTCTGCTTTCTTAAGACAGACTCTAGATAACTACCTATATTTTTTTAAAAACTTATCTAGTTATAGATAGCAATCAAATGCTTTCATTGCTACTCTTCCAGAAATATTCATTGCTGAATCCAAGAAGTCAACATAGTATACCCTTTTTCTTGAAAAAAAAAGAAAAAAAAGAAAAAAAATCATATTAAGGGGTCCCAAACTTTCACAAAAGTCTCCACATTTTTTTTCTGTTATTAATATCATTAATTTGTCCATTTCAGCTCCATCCAGTGGCTGAACCAGCCTGTCCTCTTTTGTTGGAATCTCTATATTCTTCTACTTCTGAGCATATAATAGTCATTGTGGCGGTCATATATTATTATATCTTGCCATACTTCTTCTCCAATTGCTCTTCTATCAGTTCTGGAGTTTTATTTGAACATTAACTTCAAAATTTTATATAACATAAAATGCATTTCTTCCAGAGTTTTTTGGCCTTATCACATGTCCATTACATATGATAAAAACATTCCAGTTGTTGCTTATATTTCCAACATCTATTTGAAGCTTCTTTATGCAATATGGCTAATTTTTTCCGCAGTACTTCATCTTGTAAAAATTCTCCTTAAGATCATAGCATAGTGCAAATTTAATTTCCTCTGACCACATTCTCCCCCATTGTTCCAATGATATATTATGCCTAACATTGTGTATGCTCAATATTGGTTTTAGTCAATTCAAAATCATATTTCTTTTATCTACTTTATATCATTCCACTATTTGTTTATAGGAAAACCATTGAAAACTAAATCCTTCAGTCATTAATTCTTCAATCAATTTGATTCTGTGTAGTCTTGTTTGATTTCCAATAAAATCTTGATAAGTAACCCATTTTTCTTTTGCTATAATCTTCTTCCTATAAAAGGCTTCTCATGATGATACCAACAAAAGTGTTTTAGGGCATAACCTTGATTTGTATCTATGCCATATTCTTAACAAAGATCTTCTCATCTAATGACTATTAAAACCTACATTCACATTGGCTCTATCATACCACAAATACCTTTGCCATCCAAACCTCAGCTCATACTGCCCAAAGTCCAATAATGTCTTATTTGTCAACAAAATTCAATCTTTCAACCAAACCAAACAACATGCAGAAAAATACAGTTTCAAATCTGACAATCCCAATCCTCCTCTTTGTTTAGTATTTTGTAAAATTTTATATTTTGCTCTCGGTTTCTTCCCTTGCCATATAAATTTCACTAAGTCACTGTGCTATTGTTTACATAAAAGGTCATTGGTCAAAATCAGTATAATCTGGAACAAGAACAACATCCTTGGTAAAACGTTCATTTTAATTACAGAAGTTCTGGCCAATAATGATAGTTTAATTTTCACCCATCTTTATAAATCCTGCTTAATCTCATTCCATGTTTTAATGAAATTATTTTTCAATTACATGTGATTCATGTTTGCCATAGTGATACCCAAATACTTCACTATTTTCTCTACTTTAAAACCTTACTTATCCATAAAATGCACTTATCTTCCTCTGTCATATTCTTCATGGGATATAAATATTTTAATGAATAAATACATTTAGGAAGAAGACATTTGATTTCTCAAAAATTACAATAAAAATGAATATAATGCTGAATTCTCCCTTTGTCAAGAGAAGGAAGAATCTCCTTGATATTATCCAACATTTACTGCATTATTACATTCTCTGCACTGTAATGATTGCTCATATGTAAACTTATTCCATTGGATAATTTTCTATACTGCTTCCCATATCTAATTATATGTGAACTATTCTTATAGTCATGGCCTAATGGGCCAATCAAGGCTAATCCTGCTAGTAGGCAGAGTAAAGTTACTGTCGCAGGCAGCATATGCTAGGTGGCTGCAATGGTTGTATCCCAGCTGTTTTTCCGGAGTCCCTGGCTCATTCTTTGCAGTCCTCCAGCAGCCATGACCTGAGCAGATTTCCACTTGCTGGCAAAGGGTAGTAATGGTGCTGCAGGGGTGACAAGTCAAATAATTCTTACCTAGTGTAAAGTCAATGCAAGAGTCAGACTTCTTTATTATTTACAATGGGTCCTTGAAGTAGGAATAAACATTCTTTTTATTGCTTTAAGTCTTACTTCCTGATTGCATACAAAATGGAATGATGTCTAGACAGGTATTGAGAGCGCTTTCCTCACATACGAAGAGTCTGTCTCTTTTCTGTATGCAATTAGAACCGCTTGTTGGAAAGATGATATCACACAACGGTAGCTGATCAAACAAGAACTAATGAATTCTTGCAGAGTGGGAGGGGAAAAATCATTAAAACTTGTGGCTTCAATCCATACCTGGCTCATTTAATTCAAAAATAAGGTAACAAATAGTTGATAACATTTCTTAGCAGATTCTAAGGGAAGATTAACCAGAGCTAGATTGAACTTTAAGCTCTGCTCCCAACGTCAAGCTGTGCACCTGTTGCTCAGTGTGATGAGCAGCCCGGACAGCAGGCAGAGTCATAATTGTCTGTCTGTTCCCAATTGGGAAAATAATTTATTGCAATATTGAGTGAGCTCAGAATTTCTGCTTAGCTTATTTAGCATTTATAGAGCAGAGCATTTTATAATCCTTCTTTCACTCTCATTACCTGGTGCAAGGGAGGTATACTGTTTCAGAAAGGAAACTGAAGTTCAAGCGCAACACCTTGCCCAGAGCTGGGAACTGAGGGCATTCTATATATGCTCACAAGTGGGCCTGAGGCTGACAGGAACATCTATGACATACGCAGCTGGGGTCTCTTTCCTTCCCCACCTCAACCACTGGGCCAGGCCTGATTCCATCAAGTTTTGTTTGTTTTTCTAAAACAAGATCTTGCTCCTCCTCTCCCCACAAAAAACTTCAGATGTTTGTGCCCATGTTTCTAACTAAAACATGTTTAAGTAATGTTTGCATGCCTTTTATTGGAACATGTCCACAGGCATTTACCATATGAAGATTTGAGAAGCGTATCTTGTATCTACCCCACGGACAGTCTGGGAAATCTGCATTGAGTGAAGCTGTCTGAACCCCAGTCCATAGCCATCCCTGCCCTATTATAATACAATTGTATTTTTTTAAAATTTTGTATTTCTTAATAATCTATGTTTTTTAGCTTCTCTATTATCTTCTGAAAGAGGATTTGACATGCTTTTGACAGAGATAAGATATTCCATTTCTATGGGTTGGGACAAATTCGAACCATGAGCTAGACTTTGGATATTTGCCTCTCCAGCTTTTAGACTGGAACCAAGATAGTTCAAGGTAAGTCCAAAATGCACCCAGGCTGAAATACATATTAACTCCCAGTGTGTGGTGTCTGCCATAGCTTGGAAGCTCTCGTCATTTACTTTGTATTGCTTGTATTGTTTGCTGGAGATAGTGTGAACCTCCATGCCTTGAAGTCATAGGTTCATAGCCCACCCTATGTAGAAAGAGGACTTTGTCTCTGTAAAGCTGGCTGTCCTTTAGATGGTGTAGGGGAACAGCAAAACCAAATCCCCTGGAGCCTTCAACACTGATACAGCCTAGGTAAACAAAAGCCCAGTCGAGATCTCTCACTATGTACAGAAAACTTTGAACGTCTCAGGGATGGTTCTTCTAGGCTTACGTTTGAGAATAGCTGAAAGTGATTTGTTTATAAATTGATTAAAATTAGGATTAAATAAATAAGGATCTTAAGAACAGATAAGAATATTAAAATGTAGTTCAAAGTGAATTTTTCAGATGTGGATCCTACCCATCTTCACATTTAGATTGATAGGCAAGTATTAGTTCAAGACCTGTCACTCTTCGCTCATTACCTTCTTTGCTTAGTTGCTCTCATTTCTTCCTGCTCCATTTGGGGACAGACTGAGAGGGGATCTCAGAAGCCCAAGATGGGATACTGTACATTCTTTTATGAATGGCCTCCAGGATTATTGTATATACCTTTCTAGTGCAATCTTGTTGATCTCTATTCATAAATAAGTTGCATTTAGTGGGACTTACTCTCTAATCCTTATGTCCATGTCTTGTTGTGTGGTACACCCCCCCCATTTACACTAACATTTCAAGTATAAAAAGATATGAACATAACTTCATGAGAGCTTATTGACAAAAAAATAAATGTTTTAGTCTTTCTGCTACCATAAAATACTTTGATATGTTTGTTAGAAGATGTTAACACAGCCTTGGAAGCCTTATGACTTTTGGTATCTTTTTATAATTCATTTTAATTACAGATATACAAGCAAACAAGTTCTGTGATCCAGATCTGCTGCTTCACAACAGGTCTCCACAGAGAGACATGTCAGCTGCTTTCAGCAGTGCCATATCCTTCTTGCTTCTCTGTCTCCCAAACTGCCAAGTACTATCTCTTCACATGTACACCTTACTTCTTCCCCCTTTCCTTAACAAGAGATTAGTACCTCCCTCAAGCTCTGAGGAATGTCTCGTTCAGGGACACATGTTCTCCTCACTACTGCCTGCCAGCAAAGATCTCCTGGACTGGTAACTACTAATCTGTCTAACAAAGAAATTGTTGGTTCAGCATTCATAACACCTTGCTTACCAATTCATTCTGGCAGTCATTAAGCTAGTCTTGTTTATCTGGAGTGAGTGTCACAGTTGGTTAAACATAGGCCTCAGTATTGGTGTGAATTGCAATTTATTGTCACAAAACTATGAATGGGAAGAATATTTGAAAAGCTTTGAAAAATTGTCAAAAGCGGTCCCCCATGTTTCTTAGGTATTGAGAAACCCTGACAGCAATCTTGGATTGACAAAAAATCTTCACAATTTTATTCTGTGCAAAATTTGCACATGGTTGCTTAGTGTAGAAAACAGCATTTTCTCTTCAGATATGGGATTTTTTGTGCAGAAAACACATCTGCATATACAATATTGTTCCCTTTGTGAATTTCTCACAAAATAAGTCCTGGATTGTGAATAGTCTTTGCTTTAAAGACTTTCTCACAGTGAGCAGAAAACTGCTAAAATTATTTATTTCTTATTTAAAAAAATTGTGAAGGATTACATCTGTACAAATACTGTCACCTGCAAAAGGGAGCAGTAAAGAAATAGTTTCAAGTAAAACGCATATCCTGTTCCATAGTTCTTACTGGAGGTGTCTTTATTTGAAAAAGATTCTCAACTTGTGGAGAAACTTGTTTCCATTAGGCTGCCTAGATAATCCCTAGCCCATTTTATTTTAAGACTCTTCAGATGATAACTGTCATATGTTCACTGAGTTCCTATGCATGGGACTGAGCCAGCTAGCCATTGTTAGAGAAGTACCAACCTTAACTGGCCCTACTCATTTGTGCCCAAATTGCACCTCTCTCTAGAGTTGAGGCATAGCATGTAGTCATTTCCTATTCATTGGTCTGTCTCTTTTCCTGCATCAGTTAGTCTGCAATTTGTCTAAATTTATTTGTTCATTGTTTTTCTTCCACATTTAAAGACACATGTTACAGAATCTCTCATTGTGAGATGTTATGAAACCTTTACCATTTGAAAGTAAAACTATTTCATATGTTTTAAACAAAGAATACTAAAGGACCTTTAACACTACATAGTATAGTGCTATGATTCCATTTTTAACTGGTTCAGTCCTATGGAATCCTGATATTGAAAGTTTAGGGAGAGGGATGTAGAATTCTCAGCCAGAGAGCTCTACTGTTTCATCAAACTACAAACCACAAGATTCCATAGGATACAGCCATACCAGTTATAGCAGAATCATAGTGCTAAAATTGTGCAGTGTTAAATGGCCCTGAACCTGCCATTTATGTCAGCTAGACCACACATGTGTGGGTAGTGGTAATGGTATGGGACTAATTATTGTTCACTTGCTGCTTATGAAATGTGAAAGACATGACAATCTCTCACATTCCCTATGGTTGCTGGAGACAGGGCATAAGCCAGAGTCCCTGCTCTTCTGTAGGAGTCCTATACATAGGCATGTGCATGTGCATACATCTCCTATCAGACTGTATATGCCTGCTTGGGGTCTAATCAGCAGTTGCAATACCATATAGGTCAGGTCTTAGAGGATGACCCTCTCCCTCATGTATTTTCTGTGTGATTGTAACAGAAAGTTTGAACAGGTCATCTGTGATATCTTTTAATGTGCAATTATTTAGGATTTGAGCAGTGCCCACACTTTGAACTTCCTTCAGTGGTACTTGAAGGAAGGTTTATTTCTCATTGTCCTTGAGCAGGTTTGGGACCAACAATGCAATGGGATTAGGTTGTGTGTACAATAAGCTGGCTTGTACCAACCAGTTTTTTAAATGTTCCAGTGAGGTCGGCATATGGATTATTCCACTTGGAGGTTGCACGGAGGGAGGAAGCATCCTGGACCCTCTCCTCTGAATTAAAGGGTTTCAGATCGAGGCATCCATTACTGTCTTTGTTCCATCACTACTCCACTCCTAGAATGCCATTTTTCACAGCCTGTCACCAGTGGAAATGCCCGTAATGGTCACAGTTCCATCCATGGAGCTTTCCAAATGTGTAACTGGGTCAGGCATGGAACTTCTGGCACAAGGTCTGTTCGTGGAGCACAATATTATTTATGAGGGATATTTCAGAAAACAAGCAAATATTTCCCTCACAGAACATGCAAATGTTGGGATAGCAACGAAAAGGGAAATACTGTAGAAAAATAAATTATTTGAACAGATATTTCAGTATTGTAGTATGAACCTAGGATGAACTGGTCTGAAATTCTGATGAATTTCTGAGTTATTCTGATGAGCAACTAATTATTCAAGTCAGAAAATACTTCATAAATCCCAAATGGGCAATGTTTTGAATCAGTAAGAGTTGCAATATCAACATTTCAGTTATTTTTGATTTAGATAAGGGCTTGAATTTTGCAGTAGTAACAAGGTTTCCATATTTATACAATGGTAAAAACCCTGGGTATGTATTTTGATATGTTTGTCATAAAGTTTATTTTTTTTAAAAAAATAATACAGAATTATACATTTACTTAAAACAGAATGAACCTCTCTTTCACCCACAGACCTAACATGGCCCATCGAAGCTCCTATGTCACCCTGTCCTACCCCTTTATGCTATCAGTAATTAAGATAATCAGAGTGGTTCAAGTTCTCTTTGCCAGTGCCTATAAATGTTGTCTGAGAGGCTGAACCCCAATCCAATTTGGTTGCCTCCCCCAGCTTAAAATATATGTTAGGTTACAATACACTTTGATTTTCCAATCCACATTATTTTGGCCCTATAGCCCCAAGGGTTATGTTGACTATCTTGCTGCCATAAAGCATCACAACAGTAATCCTCAATCTCAGTTGAGTTTTCCCCTTCCTATTTTTATTTGTATACTACTGGCAGTCCTTTCCTGCAACCTTTAAAAGTCTTGATTAACATACAAGGTCTGTCTACTATTGATTATCTTCTGCCTATCAGAATGTGGTGCTTTAAACTGAGGCTTTAAAAAAGATTGAATTTAAAGGAGAACATAAAATAAATCTGTATATGGTGAGGTTAGCCTTTCACTCATCATACTGTACTAGGACACATAAAGACAATTTAATTTAATTACCGAACAAGAGAATGTTTCTCTAAGCCTCTGAGCCTGACCTTCTCAGCTAATTCTTAGTGTGCTGGATCTAATGATGCTTAAAACATTTGGCTTACAATTGCAGTCCTGCAGCCCAATAGCCTGCACATTTAGTCAGATGTTAGCCCCACTGATTTCAGTAGGGTTTTCTCCTGGTGTGTGTGTGTGTGTGTGTGTAACTTCAAGTCATCTGTCGACTTACAGTACCCCCATGAATTTCACAGGGTTTTCTTAGGCAAGGAATACTTAGAGGTGGTTTTGCCAGTTCCTCCCTCTGAAATATAGCCTACAGCAGAAGCATAAAACAGCAGCCTTATGAATATTTCTTCTTTCTTTATGAATCTGAGTCAAAGATATTTTGAAATAATGAAAAATCTAATAATAATATTAAGGGGCATTAACTTGAACAGCTAAACATGAGGACAATTTAAAAATCTGCACAGCTAGATTTCAGCTAAAGTGAAAAATGTGTACAAATATCCTGAAATTAGGAAAAACATGTACCAAACTTGTACATAGGAAAATGCTTACAGAAACTATGTATGAATTTCCATGTGGAGAAAAAGATTAAAAAAAAATATCTATGAACAAAGGATAGGATGAGAATTCAGAGAAATACAATGAAATTGCAATTGAGAGTTTTTCACATCATTAACTGGAACAAAGATGCACTGCAAATGAATGGCTGAAGCATCTGAGTACTTTCCAGCTACAACTCATCATCAGTTCATGATAGGAGAAAAAGAAAATATAGAAATGCAGATACAGGGGGAAAGATGTCAAAATATATAGACTGATGTTAGGTATGTAGTAGCAAATGTATGAATCACATTTAACATTGGCTGCATGCCGCTGTACACCTGACCTATGCAATCTATACAGTACTGCGGATTGCTTTTATAGTGGCTGTGTGCCAGCATGGATATAAAACATGGTATTCATATATCAGACTGATGTAATAGCTGGAACATTTATGACAACATCTGAACTAGGTTTGCCGTGGTATTGGTCCCAAGTCATTCCTTTGGATGTGGTTGCAGATTTTCAAGGTAGTTGAGAATACAGTTGGCCTTCCTTCCTTCAACCAACCAACGCTTAAAAATAGTTTTAAAAAATCCAAAAAAGCAAATTTTGTTTTACGCATTTTATATAAGGGACACCATATTACTCCACCATTGTACGTAATGGAATTTGAACATCCATGGATTTTGGTATCTATGAGAGATCCTGGAACCACAGTACAGTGAATACCAAGGGCTCATTGAATTTCCTTTCTTGCTTCAGAAAGAAACAATTAAGATTAATACAGAGCCTAAGACTTATTGCAGGGAGGAGAATTGCTTGATCTTTCAGATGTTGTTGGCCTGCCAATCCCAATAGCTCTAGATAACTGTTGGAAATTGTAGTCTAACATCTAGAAGATTGTGTGATTATGAGTCTTGGCTTACAATGTGCCTTTCTACCTCTCCCCAGCCTTCTCCTTCTCACTTTCCACCATTTCTTCCTCTCTTTCTCTTCCGGAGAAAAGTATAAGACTGGAAGAAGATAGTAGCATTTCCCCTCCCAACAGACAAAAGTTGCTGCCTTGTATTGAAGGTAGGAGACAAAAACAAAACAAAACCCCATTAGTCCTTCATATTACTCTGCTGCCATTTCTTAAGGCAAGAAAAAGCAGCCTCCCCTCTTTGCCAATTCTTTTCAGTGTTTAGAAAATTTTAAACATATGGCATTAGTGTGTGTGTGTGTGTGTGTGTGTGTGTGCATTTATGTGCCTTCAAGTCACCTGTCAATTTATGGCAACCTTATGCATTTCACGGAGTTATCTTAAGCAAGGCATACTCAGTGCTGGTTTTGCCAGCTCCTTCCTCTGAAATGTAGCCTACAGCACTTGATATTCATTGGTGGTCTCCCATTCAAGTACTAACCAGGGCTGACTCTGCTTACCTTCCAAGATCAGACATAATATGGTGCACTTAGGTACAACTCTCTTACATTCTCTTTCTCTGAAGACTAGCTAAAGACCAAGCCTGAGCATCTTTCAGGAGTGAATTTCAATGGTGGCTATTGGCTGTCATGGAAATCAAGTGATAAATCCCTTCCAGATTTAAGTCTGCAGTTATCCAAGGTGCTGAACCCTATCCTTCAGACACATTCAATACCTTGGATAACTCATTTAATGCTACCCAGAATCCAGGGTGGATTTACCCCCTGCCTGACATGGGAGTCATCAGTCCCTGTTCATATACTTTGCCTCCTTAATTTTCAGAGATGAAACTCTGCTGGCTTTTCTTTAAAGGATAATATGTTTGCTGTGGATGCATCTTGAATCTAGAGTTGAAGCAAGTCATTTTCATAAGCCTAAGAGTATTTGAAGCAAAGCTAGAGTCCTCCAAAGAAACATCAGTGGATGTGGTTCTTCCTGAAAGTTTGGGACTGATTTGACATATTGAAAGCAATGAACATAGTCACTGTCACAGTCCCTGCTCCCTTCCCTCTTTTTCTCTCATTTTTCTTCCCCTCCCCCCATGCCGCATAAATATATATAACGTTTTTGCTTAGCTGAGCAGTCCTTAACCAATACCAGCAATAAGCACTTTAACTGTGGTTCTGCCTCATTAAAATTTTGAAATCCAGTTTGACAACCCATTTCTGCTCCATGTGTATGACTCCATCTTCATATTAAAGTGGTAATGCCATAATCATATTTCAGTAGCTTGGAGAACACTGGCTAAGTAGCTCACAGAATCTAGTTGTCCACATAGTAGCAACTATAAATATACTTGGAAGAAAGATTTATAAAGATCAGGGAGCCCGGGTTCTCATATTAAGGTCCACTCTTCTCTTTCTATGCAGAACTTAAAATAAACTGGAGAAGCTCTTTTTGTTTTAAAAAAAGAAGAAGTGGGGGCTGAAAAGAACTCCAACAATGTCATATTTCAGTTGACTCCCCTGGTGCCCTACTCCACATACTGAAGAGTTTTCATCTACACCAGATGGCTGAATAATATGTTTCATTTCTGCACAACAAAGTGCCCAGGAAAATCCAGTTGGGACTCTTTAAAAGAAGCACTGTGCTATGATTCAGCACTGCAGCAGCAGTAACACACCAAACCAAAATATTTTGATGTTAAGAACACTGGCGGCTCAGTAGTTTTGTTTCAAACTTTGAATGCAAAGTAAAATAAAAATGCCTCACATCTGATCCCAAGGCTTGGTATGATGGTTAATGCATGCGTCAGGTAGGATGAATCATTGCTGTCACCACATGAGATACAGGGTCTCTGTATACTTTCCACTAATAATGTAACATCTGAAAGCAGAATTACACATAATGTACAGCTTTTTCGTGTTACACAGAGTATATGTGAGTGGCTTTAGATTTAGGTTGAAGCGAGGACTGGAAGAGGAGGAAGAAACTATTAAACCCTTTCTTGTCATCTTTTTGTCTGATTAAAATTGTCATAATTTCCCTTTTTCCTCCCTTCTCTCTCACATGCAGCACATGGAGATGAAAGCGGCAAAATATTCTATACCAGTCTTCCAGCACAGCTCCCGGCATTCTGGACTGTTGGCCATACTGGGTGTCATTCATGGAAGGTAACATCCAAAACACCAGGAGCATCAGGTGGTGGGAAACTGGATGACGCCTTTGTTTTCACAATCCCAAAGTTATATTCTTAGTCTCTTACATGGTTATTAACAAGCAATGTTCAGATTAACCCCAAATCCTTTTTTCAGTGTTAGTAACTTGTGTTTTTGTATTTCTCAGTGCAGTCCTAATCCATTTCATGATATGTCATGCAATTGAATCCATTGCTCAGAGGTGGGATACTCATATTCTGCTTTTCCAACAGGGATATGGAAGGAATTCATTGGGGTCCTGCTAGACAGTGATTAATAAACATTTTTATCAATAAAAAAGTAAATAATGATTTGACAATAAGACATGCTATATCTCATGTAAACTGCTCTGGGAGTCTTTTGGCTTAAGAGTAGAATCCAAATACAAGAAAGAAAGAAAGAAAGAAAGAAAGAAAGAAAGAAAGAAGAAAGAAAGAAAGAAAGAAAGAAAGAAAGAAGTTTTGCTAATTTCATATGCTCGTATTAAGATATGAAAAAAAAATATCATTGGAAAGTAACACTTCTTAAATTTTGCCATCAAATTCCCCAGTGAAAAGAAAGTGTATAGAAAAGTACATGTATACACAAACATGCATATGGTAGTGAACATAATGTTTAAATGTTCCTTACAAAGATATGTATATAAAGCAAAAATGCATACAAAAATGTACATTAAAAATGTTAACACTTTCCATGTGAACTTAAAAATATTCTCAAAATGTGGATCAAGCAAAATTTAGGATTAGAGAAAAATCTCAAGTTTGGAGTGAACCAAACACAGGATTGGAAAAATTAGTAATGAAGAGAATCAGAAATTGACATGCATGAGTTTCTCATCAGCTGTTTATGAAGTTTTCCCCAACTGCCCCCTCTGTTTGAAGTTGGATGGCGGTGCTGGCTTCAAATAGTTTGTTTGTGGTGGCCTTATTTTTGGTGTGGCCCCTGTGTGTTCGTATTTATTGTCAAGTTAACTTTGACTTATGGCAATCCTATAAATTAGAGACTTCCAAGATCCCCGGTCATCCACCGTCCTCTTCAGGCCATGGCTTTCTTGATTGAACCAATCTATCTGTAGTGCAGTCTCCCTCTTTTCTTACCGGCTATCACTTTATCAAACATTAATATCAAACATTATCAAACATTAATAATAAAATTTAACTTGGAATTTCTTCATGTTAATTAGAAGGAAGATGGAAGGGAATGAAGCGCAGAGTATGTGAATGGAACAAGAATGGATTGGAATGTGGGACAACTTGTTCATTTCTGCCCTTAACAAGATATCCTTGTGTTTGCTGTGGGAAGCTAGTGAACAGTACACAACATGTCCTGGCTCTTGCTAGTCACTAAGGCACAAATGCACATGCATACAGAGAAATATATATTAAGAGCTCTCTGGAACTGATCCAAGACTTCAAATAGAAAGCTAGACTTTATTAATGATGATGGCAGGGTTTGCTTGAAATATTTTGTGCCTGGATCCAGAGGATCAAATGGCTTCTCTCCCTATTCTAGGGGAAGCTGAAAGATATCTAAACTGGCATTTGTATCTTATTGCAGTACCAGAAAGAGGACAAGACCACAGCTGAGGACAGCAAGCACACTTAAGGCTGTATGGCATTTTGTGCTCTGCCCTCAAGCATCTTGCTACCACTCTCTGCCCCCTCAGCATCTCCTACCACAGCTGTCTCCCTTTGCCTTCAAAATGGCAGTGCCAGCCTTGGATACTAGCAGCCGCTGTTGTGTTTTTTCTCTCCATGTCTGCCCACATGCAACAGTTCTGGGGAGTTACTCATACATACTAGCCAATCCAAGGACCAGACCTCTGACCATATATTTGCTTTATGTCCAGGATGCCAATCATGTCATGTCATCTTCTAGTCCTCTGAAGGAGGAAGGGTTAATAAAACAGAAGCAGTTTCCATTCCTTCTTGTCACAGTGGTTTTCTCTGTTCTTTTGAAATAATAGTTCTTCAACATGAAGCAATCAGCTTCATTACGACAACCTATGTATGTTTGCATGCTGCTACATCTGAGCAAGCAACCACTCCACCCCCACCTCACCTCCAATATGTACAGAACATCCAAAGTGGATCAGATCACAGTGTAGTTTCCAGCACCATCTGTATACCCCCCACTCCCCAAGTCCTCCTACACCCTCTTCCCACACATTTGAAAAATTCCAGGTGCTCTGTGAGCAAAACAGAATATTGAAATGAGCAGCACACAGATACAGTATTTTTCAAGGACGCCGGAGAGCAATCAGCACCGGGCTCCTGCTGCAAACGCTGACAGAATATTTATTTCCTTATTCTCAGAGAGAACTGTAATCTCTTCTTGGCTGCCCCCAACTTACATTCCCCCTAAGTAAGTTGACAGTTCTGGGCTGTTAAACTCCAAAATCCTATTCCTCAGTCTTTATTTCTGTACACTGTGCTACTGCTTTCTGTAATGACTGTGATCCTTTATTAGTCCTTTTGCTAAAAATCAAAACTGACCCCCCCCCAAAAAAAAAACCATGAAATGTTTCTATGTTCCTTCAAGTTGCCTGTCAATTTATGGCAACCACATGAATTTCACAGGTTTCTCTTAGACAAGACTATTCAGGGGTTGGTTCACCATTTCCTTCCTCTGAATATAGCCCACAGCAGCCCCCATCCAAATATTAACTACCGGTAGGTCTGACCCTGCTCAGCTTCTAAAATCAGATGGGATTTGGTGTCTTCAGGGTATTTAGGTCTACAGACTCAAGTACTGCCTGTTAACTAGAGCTGTTCAATGTAAGGTTGAAGTAATTGCTGTTTGAGACTCTTATAGACTCTTACAATAGACTACCTTGAAAGGCGATGGAATCTTCAGTGGAGGTTTTTAAGCAGAAGTTGAGTGGCTCCCTCTCAGGAAAGTTTTAGCAGTAGATTCTTGTATCACACAGGGTTGGATTAGAACTAGATGTATCTTGGCACCTTTTCCAACTTAGTATTCTAAGATTCTACAGTGAGGAGTGATGTTTGCATCCATAAAACTAGTGGTGGCTGCTAGTTCTGGTGTCAGTAGGACTATGAATTCACCCCATGTTTGAGTCTGAAGTTTAAAAGAGCTTTCCAGAGTGCTGAACCATATCTCCAAAATTGGTTCACTGCTTCAGATAAGTCCTTAAAAGTTCTGACTAAATCCTAGAGCAGGTTCACTCTCTCACTGATATCAGAGTCACTATTGCCTAATGCACTAAAGCCAAAGTTGCATGTTCAAGAGGTCATATTCTCTTATTTCCTACAGTTCGTATTTCCAAATATGACTAAAGGGGGGGCAGACTGGCATAGCATTTGTAAGTGGGAGTGGTTTAACAGATTTTGGCACATGTTTCTAGAAATGCAGAAAGCTTCTTGCTGCTTGTTGTCTAAATGAATCTCTTACCTTTGAATGTTTCACGTGACGTTCAAAACTCCTCAGAATCACAAAACCCAAGGTTCATTAGAGGGATGAAATTTGTTGGATTCCCATTTCCCTATGAAAATATTCATTTTGGATTTTCTGAGACTGGTAATGGGATGGAGACCATCTTTCTTTCTTTATGACTTGTAATGCAATATGCACTACTAAAAATGCAGAAGTGTAAGAAATGGCATTGACAAAAAAGATTTAGGCAATGGAAAAATGAATACAATGATGCACACATTAGAAAATGGGTATATTTTGAAAAATAAATACAAACAAAGCTAGACATCAGCTTGGGGTTGTGGGAACAAAGACTAAAAGGAGAAAAAGTCTTACATTTCAACATGTAATTTGGGTGGGACAAAAATGTAGATGGCATTCTGAGAAATAATGAAAATGAGACTAACCCTCTAAGACTAACATCCCGCAGGCCATTTCCACACTAGACTGTTATAGTACTATTATTCCATTTTCAGCATCCTATGGAATCCTGGGATTTGCAGTTTAGGGAGGGGCCTCAAAGGCCCCTCCCTAAACTGCAAACCCCAGGATTCCATACGATGTTGAAAGTGGAATAATAGCACTGTAACAATCTAGTGCGGAAATGGCCTGATTCTTATTTGAACAGCTTTGATTTCCATGGGATGGCAAGGAAGAGGCAGAATGCTCAGTCCCATCATTGCTTGCCTTTTGTGTTTGTCTTCTGTTGTCAGGCAAGGAGGAAGCAGTCTGCCATGCCATCCAGCAGAAACAAGGTAGTCTGGCACTATGCCAGGCAGAGAATATAAGGGTACTGCAAATCTGTCAGTTTCACTTTCTCAGGTTCTTTCCACTCTGAATTCAAAGACACTAGAGAATTTTAGTCATATTTCTCAAATGAAATTCATTCCTACTTGCACTGGCTAACTTCAATAGGTGCAGGTCAGAGATGTCATTCTTCATTAATTTCATTCACAAAGGAAACAAAGAGTGGTTTTTATCATTTTTTCTTCCAGCCATGAGAAAGTATTCAAAAACTGCAGAGATTTTATAGTCTATGTGATGCTTAAGACTCATTGGTCATAAAAATCTCATGTACTTTTTTTGCATGGAAAATAGCATTTTCTGCACAGAAAACAGTATTTTCTGTGCAAAAAATAATATACCTTCCAGAAATATTGATCAGTATTCTAGACCAGCTACTTAGCTACACAGCAGCCTTAGTTATGTAGCTAAGTAACATCTCCTGGCTTGATCCCCCTAGTCCTCACTTACTGGGCGGCAGCCACTGCATGTGATGGGAGTTCTCCTATCAGTTGGGACACAATAAACTGATGTTCCCACCTTGTACCATGAGTGATCTTTGGTACAACCGCTAGAAGCAGGAACTTTGTTGCAGTTCATCTTTGCACTGATGACTGCTCACATCAGTTAGCTGCCCCCTAATTGGTAGGAGAACAGACCCACACGACCTGCAGTGGCTGTTGCTTGGTAAGTCAGGACTGGAGAACATTCATGATCCCTACGTATTTCCTACACTATTGAATAGTTAGGGATAATGAATATGGATAACTGATGAATGAGTAACTCTGGATTATACATTCCTGACTGTAGTTGTGAATTCCAGCCATTTTTTTCTACACATTAAGTGTAGTTTCCAGCACAGGAAAAAAAAAAAAGCTATTTTCTGTGCAAGAAAGCCTATATGAATTTTTTAGAGAACAAATCTCAAACTGTAAAGAGTCATTTCAGTCCAGGATTCTTCTTTTCAGCATTTTCTGATAATTAAGAAACATATTTTTGATTAGTTTTGAATCCATAGTCCATAGTAAAGGAAAAGGCCATATTGTACTTCCTTGTCATATGGCTAATATAGACGAATAACAATATAGATATAACCTTTTGAGGGGGGGAGGAGGAGGAGGAGGAGGAGGAGGAGGAGGAGGAGGAGGAAGAACTGGTGGTGGTGGCACAAAGGCAACATGGTTTGAATACATTAGGATTAAAATCCAGACTATTAAATTGTAAGCACTTAAAGCTCTGTACTGAAGGAAAGGCAATAAATCTGTCAGTTTTGACTTTTTCCCACATTCTTTAAAAAACAACACCGTTAGCTCTTCCCATCATGAATATGAAGAAATGTGTGAATTTTAACAAATGCTTATCAAAAACGAACTGAAACAATGTCCTCATCCATCCCTTAATGCCTCCCAAGTAAAGTATTTTGCTTCCTGCTTCTGTGATATCTCTGTCCATGATTAACATCGGAAAAGAAGGATGTCCTCTGTGTGTGTGTGTGTGTGTGTGTGTGTGTGTGTTTCTCTGTTTCTCTGTGTGTAAGCATAATCAGGGCAAGTGACCCCTTGAAATGAGCCAGGCTGCTTGTCCTGATTCAGCTGCTAGCAAATGAGAAAGCCTGTTTGGTTCATCTACCATGGATCAATGATGTAGATTCCAGCTGACTGACTTAGAGTCTAGTCAGACTTAAGTTGCTTCAGTGACTTGACTCAGACTCAACTTGGCAATAAATGATGCACTGACTCGACTTGAGACGTGTATATTTTTAGTGACTGACTTGCTGTCCTGGTTCAGTAACATAATACATGCATCCAAAAACCTTACAACTTTGAACAACACTTCCGCCTCTTTTTGCCTACTGGTCACAGAACAATCTCTCTCAAGCCCAAAGTGTGGGTGCATTTCTCAGAGGGGAACAGCAAATGGGTTAGGCAATGGGCTTGAGGAAGGGTTGAAGTCTGCTCAGGAGTCTGTCCCTGCTGCATATATGAGGAGTCTTCTAAAACCTTTCTTATGAGCAGAAGATAAACTTCACCCCCAGAGTGCAGGGTGCATTTCTCGGAGGGGAACAGCAAATGTGATCCTTCCTTCTAAAGCTTTTGAAGCTTCAGTAAATGACGAATAAGAAGGATCCTATTCCCTGCTTCCAAAGCTTTGGGCTCTTTTATGCCTATAGACACAAAAGCCTCCATCTTTGTGAAGGAGGAGTAAAAAGGAACCTATTCTCCACTTCCAAAGCTGTAGATAGCAAACTTGCAAACGTGAAGGGCCACCTCTGCTTAATTGTTAAACCTGACCATGTGATCCTGTTCAGAAATTCTGGAACATAGGTTGGGGTATAAAATTGGTGTCCCAGACTTGAGACTTGACTTGAAAGTATCTTCAAGGACTTGAGACTTGACTTGAGACTTGAAGGTAGAGACTTGAGACTTGATTTGAGACTTGGAGTAAAAGACTTAAATACGTCACTGCCATGGATGTCCTAATTCCTCTGTCTTGTACTTCTTTTCCAAGCATCAAATGTGAGTTCAAGAGCCTTTCTTTAAAAGCAACAGCAACAACATTGCATTGAATTCTTTGCTCCACTTTATTCTATCCAATCTAGTTCTTTGTATTAGTAGAAAGTGCTTAATCCCATGGAAGGAAAGGCCTCTAGTTTCCTCTGATTCCATCTACTTATTGCAGCCCTCTCTGCCATGTTCAATACTATCCCAGATGGTCCTCCAACCCCTAGAAGCAGTGTGTATGGGGTGCAAAACTTGGGTACTCCACTTTACCCAAGTAGAAGTGCTCTGCACTAGCATAAACCCAGCACTGGAAACAACCTAAGGATTTTAGTAGCTGTATGGTAGTCTTATGTGCTGTTGACCTTAGTAATTTAATTTTTATCATTCTTGTTTTAACTTATGGCAAGAGTAGTAAAAGGAAATGTTCAATACCTGGGATGGGGAGTATATGGCCCACCAGACATGGCTGGGCTACCACTCCCATTCATCATAGCTTATCTAAGACTGATAGCAGTTGCAGTACACTAACATGTGGAATGCTAAAGTTTTCATCCTCATCCATGTCAGTTCTGACATGCTTAAATCACTTCATTCATTTTTTACCTTCACTGTCTCACCCCAAAATTTATGCATTGTTGAGGCCTCTTACTGTAGCACATTTCTCAGTCAAGCTTTTAAACACCATCAGCACCCAAGGAAATCACTGCAAGAGTTTCAAGAGTTCATAGTCTCGTCTGCTCTTTAGACAAGCCCCTTGGCCTGCATGCTTTATTATACAGCAATAAGGTATTGGTCAAAAGCAAGAGCAATGAGGCAAGGCAATAGGAAAGTAAAAAGTTATGCATAAGGGCAGTTTTCCTTAACCCAGTGCTCTCCAAATGTATTGGACTTCAACTCTCATATCATGGCTTGGGATGGTAGGAATTGCAGCTTAGCAGATGTGGAGGGCTCCAGATTGGGGAAGGCTGCTCAAGAGAAATGATAGTTACACACTCATGCAGTTGCCTAGGGACGTGGGGGCGGGGGGGCGATTTGCCCTGAGTGGCAATGTTTCTGGGGTGTCCCTGCCCATAGCCACACCCCTGCGCACCCTGGCCATGCCTCCACACACCACAGCCACACCACCATGTACAGTGGTCACGCCCCTCACGCCATAGCCTTGCCTCCACCCGCCCCCACTCCACACACTCAAAGCTCTGCCACTGCACTCATACCTCTGTTTCCCATAGCTGTGAAAAACCAGAGACAGACATGCTTTGGCATTCAAGCTGGGCTCTTAATTGGCTAGGTAATCTTGTTTCTTTTCTTTTTTTAACTGAAGTGTTTTAAGCACCATTTTGGATGGATTTCAATGGTTTATTAGTTTGTTTTCATTTGAATTTTATTACTGTTGCCATTTTGGTTGTCCTCACCTGCCCACTTTTTGCAGAGGAATAGCAGCCTAAATACCTGAAAGGCACCAGATTTCATCTGATCTTGGAAGTTAAGCAGGGTCAGCTCTGGTTAGTACTTGGATGGGAGGATGCCAATGAACATGAGGTACTACTATAGGCTATGTTTCAGAGGAAGGAATTGGCAAAATTACCTCTGAGCATTTCTTGCCTAAGAAGACCCTACACAGGTGATTTGAAGGCACACAAACACACAGAGGACAAAAAATTAATAAAAAAACAGAGAAACAAAAAAGACCTCTCCTTCCCAAGTCCATCAAGAAATCACCGTAACAATAATTGGTCCTACTCTTGCCCTCAAAATAGCACATGTTTTCTCCTTATTATCTTGAGATTTGAGATGAGCAATGAGGGAGTAATGGTCTGCCTGAATATACTTATACCCTCCAACAGGTGAAAACTGGGATATATGTTGCCAAGAAATATCTGAGTGTGGGCAAGATGGTAAAAATTCTTAATGACGAAAAACAGACATGCTAAGAGAGGCTGCAGCAGTTTACATTTGTCTGAGCCCACTGGGAAGGACAAAATTCTTCCCTTTCTTCTCATTTCCCACCTGCTGAATTAACTGAATGCAAACTACTTTTGCATTCAGAACATTGGCCTTTTCTGCATTTTGTTTTTAAAACGGGGCAGTGCGTCCTCCAGCGAGGACATTTGCACTTGGGGGCGAACTGGGTCCGGATTACTTTCTGTAGTTTCGGACTTCAGCCCGCTCCAGAACAACCAGAACTGGTGGTTCGCTGTGCTATTGAAAGACCACTTAAAACAGGTCTTTCAATAGCCCGGCACGCCCCAGTCCATCGCTGCGCTCCTGTGTAGATCTGCAGGCTCGCACCAGCACAAGGCTGCAGATCTTCTGGGGGCGGGCTTCCGGCTGGGGAGCTTCTCCAGTTTCATGCACAGAGCAGTGTGTAGCGTGGGCACGCACTGCTCTGGATCAGCATAGATCATTGGAGGGAGCGCGCCAGTCCGGTGAGTAACGGACTGTCCCGTTTTCTTCCCAAAGTGCAAAAAAGCCCTTAGTTTGCAGCAATGGATGTATGCTGAGGATAAAGTTAAAACGTGTGATGAGGAGAGAGAAATTGGGGCATTTTAAAAGTAGCTGAAAAAGTGGGATAACAGAAGAGTAACTGGGACTGTCCCTGCCAAACTGGGGCAGTTGAAGGGTCTGTACCCTTCAGCTTTGAGTGTTTAACCTGTGTCTAACTATATCTTATTTGTGTGTCTGTTTGTGCTATCAGTGTTAACAAGCACTATGTGTATTTATATTTAGGGAACATACTTATTGTAGAACTACTAATCTCATGCTTTATGGTTTCAAAGGGGTTAGAAACTAGCTATTTTCTTCCACTGCAATGGGGGAGATTTATGCAAGTAATTCCACTAACATTGTCTCCATAAACTCCCCTGAGCAGTAATCGGAGAAAACAGAAGCTCAATATTAAATGTGGAGCATACAAAATTTCTTCTAAAATGGGGTGGGAATGCAGAGGAGAAACTTACAAATACTGAACGAGAGGGCACTTTCATGCATATATTTCCCAAGGTACATCAGGCGGTTGTGAGGGCAAGGGCAGTGGCTGCACATCATTGACTCCTGGGGCAGCTGGTGGCTTTCAGGGACAGGAAATTTGTTCTACATTTAGAATAGAGTTTAAAAAGAGTTTAAAGTAGACATTTAAGGTTCTGATCCTATTTTGGAGATGAGTTTCAGCACCTTGAAAGAACCTGAAAAGACTCTATCTTATAAATAGTTCTTAAAATTTGGACTAAAAGCCAGAGCAGAATCACTGCCTTGCTTCCATCAGAGTTACCCTTGTTGCCTTCTTGAGAGCACAGAGGACCTATAACTGGGGAAAAAGAAATGTCTTTGCTTTTTTCCACAGTAATGGAAAAAAGTCACAAATTATACAGTTGTGTGCTTAACTGCTTATGTCATGGATTCAATGTCCTGTTGTCTTGACATTAGAAAGGGATTGATCAATCTGCTGGCTTCACTTTCTGCCACTATTTTTAAAACCTCAATTCCATTCATATGGAATATAAAGAATTTTGCTAATTTTGCTAACACCTTATCAAAATGAATGGAAGCAAAATTCTCACAAATCTACACACTGCCTAAGTGCAGCTTGTTTTATGGAACAATGATGACTTCATGCGATAGTGGGTTCTTTCCATTATCCAGGCAACATAGCGGAAGAGGGATAGTTTACTCTCCAAGTAAATAAGGGGTTAATGAAGTGTAACGTTTAAGTTACATTTATTGGGGGTCAGCATCACAGAAGGACATGAAAGATCACAAGAGACAATTGCCCAACCAGCAAGACCCGATGGGGACAAGGTGAGAAGCTTCCAGATCCTTTGAAGAAGAAGTTCTAAAAAGGCTTCAAGAGACCACAAAGCAAGAGAGAAGGGAGCATCAGGGAGAAACAAAGGGCCAGTAGCAGGTAGGGCAAGCTTGTCCACATTCTCAGGTCATCTCCCCCACCTCCTGTCAGCACTATCCCAGCATCTGGATAGTAATATGAGCAGAATAGGAATGTTTTAGCTAGTTGTGTTAGGGATTTATTTTCTTTTAAATCTCTGGCTGAAATGACCTAGGCTCTTTGTAACTTTGTAACTGCTTAGTAATGCCTGAAGGAAGATGCCTTCATGAATGGGATAACTTTTGTCAATGTGTTTGCCTGCTTAGAATAAAAACCTTTCCTTCTAAATCAGTGGTTCTCAACCTTCCTAATGCTGTGACCCTTTAATACAGTTCCTCATGTTGTGGTGACCCCAACCATAAAATTATTTATTTATTATTTACAATGCCTCCCCCCGGCAAAGGCCGCCTCACTGGCCAGGAACGGGGGGCGGGCAGGGAGGGAAAGAGAAGCTGCATGTCTCCCCCGGGGGAAAAAACTCCAGAACCCCCCTGGGCTCTGCTTCTGCTTCGCTCTCATTTCCACTGGGGGGGGCAGTGTGGGAAAAGTTTCCAGAGTGTCGACCCTGGCCGGGGGGAGGAATCCCAGCGCCTTTGTCTTTTGCATTGGGTGCAGCTCGCCCCCCGGAAAAGCGCTGCCTTGCGGCCCCCCCGGCCCTTCCCCAGCGCCCTCCTCTGTGGCAAGTGGGGCAGGGGCCATGGTGAGGAGGGGCCTGCCCCCAGTGCTGCCGCCGCCCCTCCAAGCTGGCCCCTCAGACGGGAGGTTCTCCCGGTAGTGGAGAAGGGGAGCGATTTCAGTCCCTTCTGAACAGGGGGCAGGAGGACGCAAGCATGTGGCTCGCACTTGCGCACCACCACCGAGGAGGGAATGGAGCCTAAGACCATCGGAAATACATACTTTCCGATGGTCTTAAGCAACCCCTGTGAAAAGGTTGTTTGACACCCAAAGGGGTCACGACCCACAGGTTGAGAACCGCAGTTCTAAAGGTTTCCTCTGTCCATTTTCTCTCTCTATGTGCCTTGCTGCTTTGCATGCAGATAGAATTCCTCTGCCCCACAGAAGGTGGGAGAGGAAAGCCTCTACAGTCAGAGGTACAAGTCTAGAGATTTTTTTTCCCCAGTTACTTCCTACTGAGTTATTGCATGATGGGGTTTAAAATCAGTAGGTGGTGGCAGCTAGATAATCTTCAGGAGCAAGGGTCCCATTTTCTACTTGAGAGCAGGAGACAGCATTGATTAAGAGACCCCTGCCCCTCACACCTCATTTACTTCACTTTCAGTGCATTACCTAATTCTGTTTGGTAGGAAGATATTGCTAATCTTCATCAGAGAACAAGGCAAATCTCCATCTATATATCCAACTGTGAAGTTGCAAACTCAGACTAAATACTCAGAGTGAACAGTCTTGTACTAGGATTTTTTTAAAAAAAATCTTTTATATTTTGTGAATTGTGGAATATTTCCTCATATACTGAGCCCATTCTGAGATTTGCAATCTCATTGTATTATGGTGTAGAAAAATGTTCCATGTCCAGAGGAGTGCTTATGTGTGAAGTGTACCACCCAGCTCCCAAAACCAGAATACACAACATGAAACAAAAATAAATGGGAAAAAAAGATTAAATCAAATAAAATATGCACTGCTGACTGCAATGAATTCCTGTGTCCTCCATGAAGAAGAAATTCCAACGTCCCTTTTATGGGGCTGGTCTACTGGCAAGCAGAACACTCTACTTGTGTATCACTGTATTATGGTTCCCTGAAGACATTTTCTTGTCCCAATATGTGAAACTGTCAGGGTTTTTTTTTTTTAAAGTATGCTGTTGGTAAAAACCCAATAGATTTGATTGGACAGTTTTTGTTTCAGTAATTCTTTGTTTGTAAGGGAAAACACTGTACATGGAAAGTGGCTGAAATTTGGAGCCATTGTTTACAACCTTATAGGGGATGATGTCACAGAATGCCTGCACTAGAACTAGTTCTCTGTAGGGTCCCTTACACCCTGCACAGTTATAGTGCTATGATCCCACGATAACTGCCATGGTTCCACTCTATGGAATCCTGGGATTTGCAGTTGTAGGCAAAGGCCTTTGGAATCATCAGCCAAGTAGCCCCTGTGGTGCTTCTGACCAAACTGCATGACCCAGAATTCCATAGGATGCAATCATGGCAATTGAAGTAGAATCATAGCACTATAATTAAATGCCATGAAAGGGTTCTAGATTCTGCAACAAAAAGTGATTCTGGGTGACCAAAATATCTTGCCCTAGTCCATGAAGGTTAAGAAAAACCAGCACCACTACTGATCCACCCACTCACATGAGTGGGGGACTCCTGCTTTTGAGACAGTGTTCAGTAGTCTCAGGCACTGTTTTGTGTCCAATCAAAAGAACCCTTTTGTGACATTTTGATTTGGACAAAAACCTGATCCCTGCTGATAGGCAGAAAGAGAAAGAACAGTGGAATCCCTAAGATCCCTGCCGTGTCCTATCTGTCAGGAAACAACAGACTGACAGAACAATGATCAAAAAGGGTAGTAGTGAATGGCTTCCCAAATAAGTCAGAGCAATGACAACGTAACCTTTGGCTCTCTCGGGTCTGACATTACACAAAACAGCTGAATGGTAGTAAAGAGGAAGACTGACAGTAATATAAAGAATAGCATAGAGCTCTGTCCTAAATAATACCCACAATGTAGGATTGGCTTCTCTCGTCCTTTTCAACACCCATTCTGCTTTTCCAGGATGGGGGACCAGGCGCACTGCTCGAGAGACAAGGAATTTTCTTACAAAAGGAGGAGCAGAGCTGGGATGCAAACCAAACACATAAGGCACATTGGGGAAGAGGGTATCCTCCCCAGGTGAGCCTAGTCTGTACATCACCTCTTCAGCATTTCCTGTCACTTTTTTCTCCTTTGCTGAAAGCTTTCTGTCTGCAGCACTACCTTTTAGAGATACCCCCTAGAGTCTTTTCTCACTCAAGGGCAAGCTAGATGGGAGGAAGGTGCTTTCCACCCTGCGGCTCTGCATTGTGATTGCAGACGGCCTCTTCAGTCTCACAAACAATGGAATAGGAAGACTCCGCTGTTCTTTTTGAAGCAGCAAAGCCAAGATTGTGGCAGGAAGCAGTTGGCTGGCTGCGTGCTTTTCTGTTTTTAAGCTGTTCTGCTTTTCTCTTATCCCTCTTCCCACATAGAATATAACTTTCTAGCACTTGGAAACAACTCATTACAAATAATGTGTTGCTTGTAATTAATTCCTTTTTTGCAGTAACCAAGTTGCATGATAAGTATGTATTATACTGTGAACCCAAAGCTAAGAGGTCATCACATGAAAACTATATAAGAATTAGGCCTAACTGGAAAAGGCAGTGTTGTTCCCTCCTTAGTTCTCGGGGGAGGGGGGGACACAAAAGGGCCAGTTAAGTAGTAATCTGACATGTACTAACCAGGAAATGAGCACTACTGAATGCAGTCCAAATTAGCTCTGAGTAGACATGCATAGGATGGTACTGCATATAGCTATTGCAGTTCAAATAGAATATAGCAGAGCTGGAAGAAGCTGAGACACTCCAGGCCATGTGGATCTCCAAGTCCCAACAGCTGGAGCCAGCATGGCAGATGGTCAAGGGTGATGGTATTTTGTAATCTAATAACACTGGAGGGATGCAAGTTCCCTGCTCCCCGAATATAGAATTAAAATCAGAGAATAGCATTTCGTTCTCTAGGACTTCATCTTTTTTGAAGATGTTCAGCACCTACCAACTTCAGACAGGTTAAAGCCAGGGAACAACACTATGAATAAATTCATCTTCTTTGTTCATTGAAACTGTGAGGATTACGTTTGCACCTTGGAGTGGACTGAGTCCAGACTACTTAGTGTAGATCTGCACCTCAGTTCGCTCCGGAACGACCAAGTGGTCCTCCAGCGTGCTTTTGAAAGACCTGATTTTCCCGGTCTTTCAAAAGCATGGACTGTGCCACTGTGAGCCTGCTTCCTTGTGCAGATTTCCAGGCTTGCACCAATGCGAGCCTGCGATCTGCTGAAGGCAGGCTTTAGGCTGGCGAGCTTCAGTGGTTGGTCGAGACCCATGACCAACCGGAAGTCACCATTTTGGATGCCAGAGCAGAGCGGACTGACGACCACGCACTGCTCCAGAGCGGCCTGGACCAGACCGGGGAGCCAGAAGATCTGGTAAGTAGTGGTGTGAAGTGATTCCCTCACCCCGTGTGGAAATGGCCAAGGATTCAATTCCCTGCTTGGCCCTGGAAACCCACTGGGTGACCTTGGGCATGTCACTCATTCTTAACCCCAGAAAACCCTGTGATAGGGTCACCTTAGGGTCTCCATAAGTCAGAAACAACTTGAAGGCACACAGCCACAACAACAATATCAGAGGGCTAGAAATCCTCTATCTCTGGAATATAGAATCCTCTTTGCAATGAGAAAGGGCAAAAATAGAATAATTCAGTCATGTTATCTTCTACATAATTCTAAATGACCCCTTTCTTCACTGATCTCTTATGGGTTAAAAACCAGACAGCAGCAATTCCTTCCCTATGATATCATCTTCTTTGTTCATTGAAGGTGCTGAGCATCTACTGTCATGCCTTCCAGCATTTGCCAGGAACACCCATAATTTCCTTGTTCCTAACACTAATGGATATTTGTTTTTATTGTTTTCCTATAGATTTAGAGTTAATGGACCATTGTTGGAAAAGTAACTGAGTTACTCACTGTTTTATTCCTTCTTAATTTGGACACAAGACTTTCTGAATGCAAAATGAGTTGCAACGCTTCAGTTCGGTGGAATAATAAATTCCTGCATTTACAAGATTTGCATTTGGTTGGCAAATCATTATGTCTGTCAAGCTGAAACATGCCAGTGCTGATATTTCAAGTTTTCCAAGCAAAATTACTTTTTTGTTGTTGTTTTTTATGAGCCATAAATCTGCACTGTGTTCCAGCTGAAGCACATCCTGAGACAAATGGACATAAGGTTATTAAGATTTCATTTTCTTGGTTGGACAGTTGGCTTTTCTATCACTGGCCAGTGCATCTTTCTGATTAAAGATATGATAAACCTTTGCCTGACTTTATTTTAGGCTCTGCATCATAAAGGCAATCATAGTATTATAAAAGTTAGTGTTAAATAGTATTGGTTGCAAAGGGAGTAACACATTAAATTAATGGGATTATGGTAAATCAACAGTTACATATATTTCATTGATTCAATAGCTCACCCTTTGGAATTTGAACAACTGGGCACAGGAGGGTCAAATTGCCTGGAGTTTATAGTTCCAGGTAATAATGGTCTTTCTGAATCCAAGAAGCTGGAGGCTGAAAGAGCTGAGGGACCTTATCCTCAGAAGGACATAGCAGATGCTGAGGATACACACCTTCCTTTGAAGATCACAAAAGAGATAAAGAGAGGCTTTGTAGGACTCAGTGTGTATTGAACAGGAAACACTGACTCTTTAAGCATCTGGTGGCCAGAGGCAGCTGCTTATAAATCTGCGAGCAGTTCCTTGAGTCTTTGGACCTTTCTGAGCCACCCTCCAGTCCTGCAATGGGGACAGGACTGTGACAACGCTTCTGCATGGTGTTGTCGCAGTCCCGTCCTTCTCCCATTCCCAGGTGGCAAGATCATCGATTAAACCATTGAAGGGTTTTCCCTGTCAATGACATGTGATTGCACCTCCATCCTGGACTTACCTGTCCTGCAGAAGCTACAGGAGCAGAATGGCTGCGCCTCCTACCCCAACACAGCCTAGGAAAGTGCCCAGCTGTGCTGGGAAGGAAGAGGCATGGCCATCACATTTCCTTCCACAGGGAGCCACCCAGTGCAAAGGGGAGTGCTCCTGTCATGCTCCCCTCCCAGCAGTGCTGCTACCAGGATCCTCATCGGACATCTTCACTAAAACATAGCGTGCAGAAAGGGCCTTTGTTTCTTGCAACCAGTTGACTGGAAGTGCTGTCAGTATTTGCATGTTCTTGATCTTTGTACTGACTATGATTGTCAACTCTGTGTCTTACCCCTTGTTAGTTTCTTTTATATGCATTCCTGGCTTGGTGTAATGACTCCTTGGCTGCTGACAACTTTGATCCTGGTCCTCTCTTCATCTTGTTGAACTATCTGTGGCTCATTTTGCATTGGATCGACTGCCTTACAATCATCTGACTCATTTGTTATCTGTAGCAGAGAACACTACTTTATCTGGGATAGGGTGTCCAGGTCAGGACTGTCACAGGCCCTGAGATTTCAGTGCCAAACTCAGAGACCTAGGGATAACCCCTTGTGATGGCACATGGTGTGGGTTCTGGTGTTGCTACAAGGGTGATCCTACAAGACAGAGATGCATGTGATGTCATGAAGCATGATACCTGAAGCATCATCCACAGTTGCACATGTATATCATTTTTTTTTTTTAAATCAGGTTTCGCAAATGAGAAAAATATAGAGAGAACTTTAACTTTCAGGGCAGTGCTCTCACCCTGAGATTCTTCTTCCTTACTTTGAGGACTAGAGAAGAGAGGCCAAAAGTTGAGATCTAGATGCCGTAGATTTAGCTCTTATTATTCTGTCACCTCTTCCTCTAATAGCATCTTGAGACAATTGTCCTAAAACTAATCAATTGCTTACCCTGTGTTTTTTTTTTTTTTTTGGAGGTATGTGACTGATAAAATAAATACATTTTATAGCAGCCCTACTGCATAGGTGTGGGGAGCAGACCAACTAATTTCTGAGCCCTCTTTTGCTATACTGAAATGTTATTTTATCTTTCTTTGGGAGCAGACAATTGGTAGGGACACGTGGGTGGGGAAAATTTGCTGTCAATCTCTTGTCTCTTAAAACAGGCTCAGTTTTTGTCTTCTGCTTATGTTTATTAGTTATATACATCGTTGATGGCAGAAATAAGCCTTGTGTATGTGCTTTCTTTGAAAATGTATGTAATTTCAGACCAATAAGGCTCATTTCTATCCCCAGCTGGCAGTTCACAAATGTGAACCAAGGCCTATTCTGGCTGGACACTTGTCACCTATGTCTACTAGGAACAGAAAATTGTTTTATTTTGAAATTCTCAGTCACAGCAGCCATTTTGCACCCCTTCAAAGCCAGTTGTGAGATGGAGTGCACCTTGCCCTCAGTTCCACACATTTGTGAGTCTTACTGCCTCTTTGAGGAAAATGATATGCACCCAAGACCATGTGTACATTTTAAAAACATGCACAGCTAAATTGCACAGAATCAAATATTATGCACAAAGACACTTGAGCCAAAGTGGAAAACAGACTCATTAAAGTTACATATAAAAAATGTGCATTTTCTTTAAAGTCAAGGGAAAATAAATGAATTCCCTTGCAAGAAGAAAGAAATGAAGACTCGCAACTCAACATGAGCCCTAGAATGGGATGAAGATACAATGGGATTTGGAGAAATGAATGAAATAAAGACTGGGCAATTTTCTCATCACTCATGTCCATATTTTTCATGTGAATAGTTACAAAGTTCACCCCGTCTCTGCCCAATCCTGTTTGGTGTTTATGCAAGGTTATTAAGAAAAAAATGGAGTTCTGTGCCAGCAGTATGTTGGCCTGTTGGTCTCTCTCTCTCTCTCTCTCTCTTTCTTTTTCTTTCTCATTTTTATCACATAGTTCAGTAGACTCAGTGTTTACTAGGTTAGTAGGAATGTCATTCTTTGCCAATTTTGTTTTCAAAAGAAACAATGAGCAGTTTCAGCAATTTTCTTCTTGGTGAAAGATAATCTCCAAACTGTGCAGTTTTTGGAGACGATTGGCTGTTCAGGACTTACACTGCACAAGATCTGCATGTGGTATTTTCCGTGGAAAACAATATTTTCTGTGCACTAAACAGGAGAGAAAGATTATTTTGGAGTAGAAAATAATATTTTCTGTGCAAACACACACATACACACATTTGCATAGAGTAAGTGAACTGTAAACATCCTCATCAGTTTAGGATTATTCCCATTATGTTTTTCTGAAACAAGTATTTTCTCTTCTTCTCCTTCTTCTTTACTTTTTTGGGGGAATATTTTCAAATATTCTGTCCATTCCTATGGGTTAGGAGCTTTTGTGCTGGCAGAAAAAGAGCAATGCCAGCATGACAACAGAAAGTGAAAGAGGGCACATTTATATGGATAAATACACATTCAGAAATAATTTGGGTAAAAAAAACCACCCATATACTGCAGCATAATATAATGTGGAAGACTGTGGCTAGCTGGCCTGCACACTTGCTGAGTCTATTAGCCAGGTGCTAACTGTTAGTGGGCAACTTGAAGCCCTCCAATGGCAATTTGCTAGACTGGGCAGCCCTTCAGAGGATGTCTTCAGTTAGAAGATTGTCCTCTCACAGTCCTTCAAAGAGAAGATCGTCCTTTGTAAAGTAGGTCACATGATCACCCTAGTGTTTGTTCTACATCTGGATATTTCTAGAGTGATGAAGGCAAATGGTACCAAAATTAAAGACCAGAATAAGCTAGTATGGATAGCAAAGCCTGTGATAAAGAGATAATAGAGATTCTTGTTGCTGGCAAGTACTTGGAATTCACTGGTCAGTCAGGCTAAAATTCCTGATACATGCCTAGATTCATCAGTGCTTCTGGAATGTAATGGCCAAAATAACATTTGGTGAATAGTTGCTGCTATTGTTGTCTGCCTTCAAGTAATTTCTGACTTATGATGACCCTAAGGTGAAGCTGTCACTGGGTTTCCAGACCTGACAGTGTGTGACATGCCCATGGGTTTCCATGGCTGAGCTGGGAATCAAACCCCAGTCTCCAAGGTCTGTAGTCCAGTGCTCAAACCACTACACCACGCTGGCTCTCTTGGTCACTACACATCATGAAAAAGGTTCAGCTCCCTGCTCTGGCTCAGAATTAGTGACAACATTTTATGTCTCTGCTTTCATGAAGTTAGACTTGCTCTACATGCTTCTGCTAAAGCAAAATGTGGTGATCCATCTCATGACATGATGGGCAACATAACTGAGAGAAATAAAATATATTTTAGTTTCTGCAGTATTATTAACATATATGTATTAGCTTATAAGTATGACACATTTTAGATATCCTTACATATATATTTTGGTATATTTTATATTTAAGCTCCAGTAACACAATAAGCCTAAGAAGGAAAATTTTAGATAAAGGTGTCAGTAAAGCCCTCATTGAGGTGAACAGCCTATTATTTTGTTAAAGGGTTAACATGCTTTTTAAATAAACAGATTTTTAGAACTGGCAGCTGAGCAGAGAGAGGGCCTCCCAAGGCCTTGGATTGTCGGGCAGAATCAGACAGACAGAGATAAGGTACTCAATAGTGGGGGGATACTCCTTTCCTCGCTTCTGCAAGGACAAGGCTGTAAGGAGTAAAACAAAGTTGATAACAGAAAGTTGGCATTGTTTAGTAAAGGGACAGCTGTAACTTTTAGGTCCTGTCCAAGGGGAGGAGAACTTGCCTCGGGGATAAAATGTGTGCTGTTTCGTGGGGGGGTTGTCCTTCTCTCTGGGGAGCACCCGCTTCTGCAGAAACGTTCTTTTAATAAACACCTGATGCTTCAGCAGATCCTGTGTTAAACCACTACACCACGCTGGCTCTCTTGGTCAATACACATCATGAAAAAGGTTCAGCTCCCTGCTCTGGCTCAGAATTAGTGACAACATTTTATGTCTCTGCCTTCATGAAGTTAGACTTGCTCTACATGCTTCTGCTAAAGCAAAATGTGGTGATCCATCTCATGACATGATGGGCAACATAACTCACTGGTAGAGCACAAGCTTTGCAAGTTATTCATTTTAATCCCTGGCACTATGAAAAGGTCCAGAAAGACCTCTGCCTGTAGAAAGAATGGCTGTCAAATGGACTTTGATGGACCAATGATCAAAAGTACAAGATATCTTAATTATGTTCTTACGTACATATGACATGTACATCCCCACAACTTATATTACAAAGTTTTCTTCCTGGCAATTTTTTAAAGAAATAAATTAATTCTTAATGACACCCTGAGAGAAATCTCCTCTTGCTTTCAGTGCCATGGAGATTAATAGACTGAGTTGGTGGACCTTACATTTCATTAAGGTCATACTAAATTGCCTTACAAATAATTTAATCCTGATTTTCCCTCCCCCATCCCCTGAAACTCTCTGGTTCTAAACTGACAGATTACACAGCAATTTATCAGCTCAGGCTTTGGCCTTTGGTTCTTGTATTCATCAGGAGAAACTTACTTTATTTTCAGTGTTCTAGCACAGGAAAGCAGCATGCTCCAGTAGGCCCTGATTATTTTTCCATGCAGCATGAAAGATTAAACACACTTTTAAATAAATTTATTTGTGCTGCATGGGCCTTATTTTATACAGGCAAGAGGAAGCCAGTTTCACTTTGATGGGGATATAAGATATGGTTTGTCAGTTCAACTCTGGGCTTGTAAATTAGCTACCACATCATAAATTTTGGAGATAGCTTGTTTGGAATAACATCTAGGCAAGTCTAGAGTGAAAGACTTATTTCAAAGCAATCTTTGATATACAGATGGAAATGAAAAAAGGGCCTTCATTTCTTCTTTAGAAATAAATCTATGTGCATATTTTGGGATCTCAAAATATGGCAAATAATGGAGACAATAGTTTCCCCACAGGTTTCCCTGTCATTTGGCAGCACATTAAAGCATCTAGCCATATTTCTGGCCCACCAAAGATGCCTATGGTGGCAAATCCCCCACAACTGGTGCTCTTTTAAATTAGCTGGACTTTTTTTTATTATTGCGATTTTCAAAAATTTAAAGAGCTTTGTTGTTGTTGTGTGCCTTCAAGTTGTTTCTGATCTAGGGTGACCCGAAGGTGACTCTGTCGTGGGGTTTCCTGGGGCTGAGAATGTGTGATATGCCCAAGGTCACCCACTGGGTTTCCACGATCATGCAGGGAATTGAATCCTGATCTCTAGAGTTGTAGTCCAACACTCAAATCACTATGCCAAATTGGCTCTCTGCACTTAGGGGCTCTTTTTAAAGACCTATCAGGCCCCATTTTGAGGAGGGGTAGGGAACTGCTGCTATCTACATGGTGAACACATCTTCCTTCCAATGTTTCATCCCCTCTTCCCAAATAATCAAAACAGTCAACCCCAAATCCACCACCTGAAATAGGATCACCACCATAAATGAGATGCTTAATGGAATCTCAGTCTATGTGATACCTAGGGCTGCCAAGTCAGATCCTGATATTTCAGGATCAAAACCTAAGTCACAGGAAGGATCCCCTGTGATGTCACAGGGGGTGGACCCTCATGATGTGCTTAACCATAATGCATTAAGCAGTAATGGCAGTTGCACAGAGTACAATAAACCCCCCCACAAAGTCTAAGAAATGAGACACACAAACGCACATGCACGCACAGAATGAGATTTCTTTCCTTCATTCTGAGGACCAAAGAAGAGGATCATTCTAGGCCTGATCTGCAACCCCAGTGATAGCCCATTTTTATTCATGTAGAAATGGTTTTCATGGAATTGCAACTTATAGTGCCACTTCTGATGTTCTCCCACCTCACTTTCTCTTTGGAATTCTTCCTGCTTGGATTTCTGAGACATGGACTCTGTGCTATTTTATTTTATTGGCTTAGAAATTAGGTGGGAAGTACTTTTTGGAGAAGAACCACCAAGGGTATTGTATATCCTACTGGACTGGAATGACACATTTTCTACAAGTTTATCCAATCACCCTACTCACAAGAGAGGCTGGCAATCTTACCTTTCATTGAGAATAGATATAATATCCTTTAACAATGAGGAGACATTTATTTATTACAGTGCATTTATTACAGTTCATTATGACTTTACAACGTTGATAATGTAATAATGATGATTTGATCAGACATAAATAGGTAATGCTAATTGTTATATAAGTATTCCCTGATCACAGGCATGTTTTGACTTCCAAAGTACAGCTGTACATCTGAGAAGCTGTAGCTGATGCTGACTCACAGAGATGAGCTTTTGCATGATTCTTGAGGGACAATATAACTTTCTGGCTTGTTTAATTTTCTATGGACCATGCTTCACTTCTGCTCCTTTTAATATTTATGCAGGTTTGCTATTAGATATGCTGAACAGGAAATGTCACTGAATCTGACTCACTGGTAAGATTTGGTATTTGATGCATGTGTTTGTGAGCAATATCCCTGGTATATTTTTCTAGGTATATACAGTCTGCCTTCCACATTTGTGGGTTTTACTTTTGCAGATTTGAATATTCACAGATTACTTGCTGCCACCTCTACTGTCTTGCTATGCCATTTTTAATAGGGACTGCAAGCCTCATGAGATTGAGGCCCTTTCTGCACCTTACCTTTTTCCAGCACTAGGCTGCAGGGAACGTGCAAGCAGCCTCTGGTGAGAGGTTCTTGCGTCCCTCCTGCTTCAGCTCCAAGTGAACTGCCTGTTCATGTGAGAGCCCCATCTCTTCCTTCCGCAGTGCAGCCTGGGAGTTTCCCAGGCTGCGCTGGGACAGGAAGCGTGGCCGGCGCAGCTCCGGAGGGTCTGCACACCAGGTAAGTGTGTGCAGGACCTGGGAGCAATGCGCAATCGCGCACCATTTTGAGCTTCCAGCCGAAAATGAAAAGGTGTGTGATCGGCCCTGCTGGCCCCTGGAGTGTTGCGCAATTGTGAGTGTGTTATGCAGATCGCTCCTCACAATCACGCAACGCTCCAGGTGCCCTTTTGCATGGCAAATGCCATGCGGAAAGGGCCTGAGAAACTGTGAATGAGGCTCGTAAGTCCCTATTAAAAATGGTGTGGGGCAGCAGTGAGAGTGGCAGTCAGCCCAACCAGCCCCCCACTTCTGCCTTGTGAAGGAACCCTGCTGCCTCAAAGGAATCCATGGTGGGTTGAATGTGGTGATCATACTTTTTTTGTATGTTAAATATGGTTTGGGAGGGCTTAGAGTTATTTGCAGTTTTTCTACTTTCACGGGGGTCTTGCGCCCCTAATCCTAGCAAATGTGGAGGAATGACTGTACTTAAGAGATGCAAAGCACATACCTAAATACAAAATAGGTGAAGGGAGAGACCCATGGCAGCAGCCACATACCAGTCACTGAACTGAACAGAATCTATAAGTAAACTGTGTCCTAAACAGAGCATTTCTACCTTGCTTTCTTTACTACAGTGCCGGAGGGCTGAGTGAGCACTAATTCTCTCTTGGTTTTTATCTCCAAAATGTTAAGAGGGTAAACAGTTTTCCATCCCTCACCTAACACTGTGCATTTTCTGTACATGCTGAGCATGTTCAGTCAGTCAGTCTGGGTTCCTGCACTCCAGGGTCTTTTACTTATAAAATATTTTATTTTTGGCAAACCTCTTTTGTTTTTTAAAATGTATATCCTGCCCCTTCAGCAAACATAGTGTTTCTTGGAGTGCCTCCAAAGCTGCTAACAGCTCCCTCTTTGTGTATGAATGGTGCTGTTTTAACTGACAGGGATGGTCACACAAAAAAGGAGGTTGCTATTAGAATATAACAAATCTAGTGATCTCCTGGTATATGTGCAGAGCAGTTCCTGTTCATCTCAGGCAACATGGCTAATAGTCAGCTCAAAACACATGGAGGGAAGACCAGATTTGGGCAAGCCAGCACAGAGAATGAATGCCATAGTAGGGGGAAAACGCCAAGTTGAGATAATCAGATGAATGCTTATGAGTTTTATTTTGTTTTGTTTTGTTATAGAGACCTGACCTGAAATACAATTACAGGCAGTGCAGAGCAATTGATACATGCTCCACCTCTGCCTTTTTTTTTTGACTGGCTATCTTCCTTTGGGCCAGTTTTGGAACAATGCAAACAGCAAAATGAAGTCAACAATACAGGACAAAATTCTGTGTGACTTCATATACTGGAACTGTTTTCAGATGAAGTGCAAAATATTTATTCAGTGTATACATTTTCGTACTGTTTTTAACAGTACAAAACAATCACAGGGCAGTTGGGTTCTAATGGCCCTTAACAGCCCCACTATTAGGCAGAATAAGGCAATCACCTCTGACATCAGATTTGTGGTGTCATGAATATGCAGCAAATTGTATTTTTTATTTTCTTAACAGTGAAAAACAAGAGACTACTTGAATATGTGGTGGTTGCAATTTAGCTGCTCCTTCTTCTCTTTGTCACAGGGCAGTTGGATTCCAAAAGTCTCTCTGGAGGAAAAAGGACAGGGCCAGCACTACTTACTATTAAACAGAATGAAGCAGTCACCTCAGACAGCAGATTCAGATTGTCGTGAAAGTGTAGCAAATTGTCAGCCAATTATCACTTTTTTTTTTTATCACAAGGAAGGCAGGAGAGATGCTTGTGGGATTTTCCATCTCATGTGACAAAATAACTTGGCTGGGTTTGAGTATTAAATAATTTGAGTGAGTGGATACAGGGGGGTTTTGTTTGCGTTTCTGCCTCAGGCAACCAAAGGTCTTGGCCAGTTTCTGGAAATGGGGCCCATTCTGGCTTGGTGGAGCTACAACAAGTATAGACTGTAATGATGGCAATTCAATTCCATTCAGTTCCCTCAAGTGAGTTCTCTGCAGTGGGGCCATATGCATAGTAATGGGAGGGGAAGCTCTGAAGGGGGAAAGGAAGGCTTGTACGAGGCGTCCCCCCATTCCCTTCCATTTTGCCTCAGTGTGAGTTCTCTGCGCTGGGGCAATATGCATGGGAATGGGAGAAGGAGAATAGGGGAGAAAGGCACATGTACTCATGAAGAATCATACGGTCAGCCCTTTACATTTGCGGGTTTCGCTTTTGCGGATTTGATTAGTCACGGATTATTTGCTGTCACCTCTGCTGCCTCCCCTGACATTTTTAATAGGGACTGCAAGCCTTGGGAGACTGAAGTCCTTTTCGCACGGCGTTTTTGAAGCAAAAGGGCCCCTTGAGCGTCGTGTAAATGTGAGGAGCAGTCTGCATGATGCACTCACATTTGCGTGATGCTCAAGGGCCTGACGTGGACCACACATGGATTTTTTCATTTTCAGCCCAAAGCCGAAAATGGTGCGCAGTCACGCATCGTTCCGGGGCCCCGTGCGCACTTACCTGGCACGCGGAGTCTCGGGAGCCAGCCTGGTCACATGTCCTCTCCTCAGTGCAACCTGCAAGGTCCCAGGCTGCACTGCGAACGGAAGAGGCGGGCTGTTCACGCGACGAGGAAGGAGCAGCGAAGCTGAAGGAGGAGGGATGCGACAGCATTCCTCCCAAGCCTTCATGCGAGAACCCCAACCCAGCAGGTACTCTGTGCCCCTAAACCTAGCAAATGTGGAGGGATGACTGTATTTGTGAAGGTCAAACCTGCAACTGTGGAGTGAGGGCTGTAGTTAGTTAAGCATAAGATGATACAGGATCCTGGCCCATATTAGTTGCACTTAAGAATTAGGAAATTTTAAAAAATATAACATTCATTGTACTAGTCAGTTTTGTCCTCAGAGCTGTAAGTGTAACTAACTGCTTTTTTAAAAAAAAAAAAAATTTCCAAGCTTTCGAAGTCAGTCTGAAACATGCTTACTATGTAGTCCAATAGTTCATAACAAGGAACTATTATGTAAATACAGCACAGGAAAGAAAGAAATATACTCCAGAACTAATCTTTCTTAAACAATTGGGGTAGGAATGGAAACTGATGTATATATTCAGGCTCAACTGTACATCTCCAAGTCATCTATCATAAACATAGTTTCAAAGGAACAGGGTGATTCTGCCATATTTCCCTTGGAAGCTGAGATATCAAAAGAAAAGTTAGTATATTTGGAAGGGTGACCAGGATGCAAAATGTACTGTAATCTGGCATCCTAAAAAAACACTAAACTTAAATATTGTGCTTTATTAGTATGGCTCTGCAAAACACATCACAAGAAAAGGCCGTTTTGGAAGACTAATTCCCACTTCTCTTGTGAGTGTTGGGTGAAAGCATGCTTGAAATCCTTCATTATTACATTGTTTCAATTACTACAGTCCTGTGCTGTAACTACTACTTGCTTTTCTGAGATGACACAAGTGTACCCATTTTTATCTGCAAATATAGGGGGAGAGCGGCTACAAGGAAGCTGCGTTTTTAAGGCCCACAACTTACCTGCTTGATGTATATAAATAAGGCTCCAATTCCCAATGCTGTCAATCAGTCACTTTTCACAAGCCATGTATCACTAGATGAAATGAGAAAATTAATTCTCATTTCCTGTATCAACAAATCAATACGGAGGAAATTGCATTCAGACTTCCTAATCCTTTAATTACAGTGTCTTTCCTGTTATAGCCTGCATGAAAAGCTCACTAGAACAAGCTGCCTTCTGTATTTACTATTTCTTACACATAGACTGAGCGTGTGGACAATCCACACTGTGAATATCCTGACCAGGCAAGCTTGAATTTCTATTAATTATTTAAATCCAATATTTGAATTTGAAGTGGGAAACAATATTTGAATTCCCTTTGTATAAAAGCACACTTGTGCCAAACTCAGAATTATATGCATTTTTAACACAGAGATTATTCAACCTTAAGGCTACCAGTGAACAGTAATTTCTCAAACTATCTGGCTTTTAGAACTTTCAAGATGTGAGTATTGACCTTGGATTTATAACTCAGTATTTCAAAATCTGTGCACTCAACACTAAACAATAAAAACAAATGTGATTTTAACTACTTTTTTTGTCAAGCTAAACCTCCAGCATATTCTCTACAATAATTATTTCCCCCTCTCACAGTAGTATAGCTTCCCAGATTCATGCTTTGGCAATCTGACTTGCAAATAAGGCCTGAGTTTATCTTCCAAGCACCAAACACAAAACAAAGAATATTAATGGCAAGATACAAAGGTAAGGAATATCATGTGCTATGACAAATGGAACACATCCACCACTTGAGGGAGTACTTCCTAAAAAAATGTGCTAAAATTATGCTCAGTGTATCACCTCGTTTAATTCTGAGTGGCATTCCTTTCCTACAGAGATCTGTGGACTCATTTTTCCCCAAACCTGGAGTCCTATGTTGTTATAGCAATTGAGCGCTATAAGAAAGGGGACAGTGGTGCTAATTGGCTGGGTAGCTATATACAGAGAGGGAGGGAGGAAAGGAAGGAAGGGCTGTAGTAAAGGTGAAAATGAATCCTAGGTAGTCTTAATTTCTTCTAGAGGAGCATTTGGGCTAAATGCTGCACAAATAGCAGTGCTCCTAGTTATGTGAGCTATAAGCCTCAAAGAACCTTGCAGTCTTTGAAATGCTGACTTTTACTTGAATGCAAAAGGGACCAGGTTTAGTCACTGGAATCACAAGATAGATCTATGAAAAATATCTCTCCAACATTCTCTACAACCACTGCTAGATAATATAAGACAGTAATGAACTGGGTAGATGAATGGCCTAACCCATTATAAAGTAGTTTCCCATGCCCTGATTGAGTAGAACGTTAGGTGGGACTTGTTGATGTATAGAATCATAGAATTATAGAATCATAGAAATGTAGAGTTGGAAGAGACCACACGGGCCATCCAGTCCAACCCCCTGCCATGCAGGAACACCCTCAAAGCACTCCCGACAGATGGCCATCTAACCTCTGCTTAAAAACCTCCAAGGAAGGAGACTCCACTACACCCCGAGGCAGCATATTCTACTGCCGGACAGTATAGTTTGTGTCAACAGATTTATATGGTGTTTATTCCCTAGCAAGTGGGGTACTGATCATACTGTGCGTATTCTGGTCTGTGCTCCTTCCTTTCTGACTACTGCCATGGGCAGACAGTCATCCAGTGTAGAAATAAGCATATGGAACCAGGATTTGGGATCATGCCTTCTGACTACTCACTACTCTAATTTCCATATGTATATATATAGTTTGTGTGTGTGTATGTGTATGTGTGAAAACTGTTTCATAACACATTCTGTAGATACTTCTTGTGGGAGATTCATTTGCTTTGCATTAGTTTGCAACCAAAATAATTCATGCTCCTGGGAATAATACACCAACTGGAAAACTTTTTAAAAAAATTTCTCTTAATCTGTAATGCAGTTCTCCCACTTTAAAAATATAAAATAGTTTACATTAAAAGGTTATATCCAAAAAGGAGAGGTACTTGCAAAATATTAGAGAAATATATGTACAAAAATTCAAATATATTTCTGTAAGAATTATATATTTGTTTGTTTTTAAAAATGTGTATCAACAAGGGAATAAGAATTGTGCTTGAAAAAATGTGAGCAAGACAGCAGACATGTGTACACTTGAATCCATATAGTGCAAAAGGAAATTATAGACTGTGCCTAAAGAACTGCTTTATATACATTAGATTGCTGGTGCATACACACAAGCCATATGGAGCTGGAGCGAATTAAAGTCACCTTCTCATCATGTTCATTTGTACAATTGATGACCAGATGCAAAGAAAATAGAAGCCAAATGTGTAGAGCTTGGAAAACTAACTTCTTTACAGAAGTGATCCCAAGATCTCCAAGCCAGCATGGCCAGTAGCTATGTTTGCTGAGGCACTCTGAGACTTTCAGTCCAACTGTTCCAAGCTCTGTGTTGGCATTGAGTGTCTATCTTGTTCTCAGGGAACCTCATTGTTCAACAAATATATCCCATAGCCTATGCTCACTGGATAAGGTGCTTCTAGCAGATAGACTCTATTTAGCGCAGAGACAAGAGGCAGTGGGAGCCCTCACATGCTGAACCAAAACACCAGATTCAAGTTTTCTTCATAAAAGACAGCACACCAAGAGGGGGAAATCCTGTGTTACCCTGATTTCTGGGGGTCTCGTGAGGGACATCTAAATGCGCTTCAAATTATACAAGTTGGGGAAATTAGTCAAAGAGCACAAGCTAGCAATACAAGAGGCAGGGCAACGGAGCGAGATCTTTTACCCTATGTCTACGGGGTCAGGCCGAGTCAAGGAGCAAACAAAAGTGGAATAATAATTGTGGTTTTTATTAAAATACAATCAAACAGTGTATGCAGCACACTCACTCAGATAACTAGAGAAATAAAGGTTGGAGTGGGATAGAGAGATTTTTATAGGAGTTGTTGGTTACACTTGTCCTGAAGCCCAGGTAGTCTGCAGTAGAAGTTCGGAGGTATGGAGTTCTCAGTACGTGGGACTGAGGGGAAGGCTCGCCAAGCAAAGCAGCAGCAAGGCAGGATGGAAGTTGGGAGCGATCCGAAGAAGCTCTCAAAGTCAGGGGTTCTTATAGGGGAAAATATGGCCGTAGGCTAGTCCGTACTTGAGGAAAACAATGAGTTGCGGGCTGGAGACAAAGCCTCCAAAAGGTCAGAATTTAGCATGATTAAGTCCGAATTGTCAATGGAGTAGCCAGTATGCAAACACAGAGTGGCCGGGAGTTCTTTGTAAGTAGCATGCATACATAATAGGGTACTTGCCGTGAGGTCTCCTAAAGCGGCGGGACGGCTATTTCTGGCCTGCCTGTATTTGTTTGGAATATTACAGCGATTTGCGGCTGTGCCTGTCTGCGAGCTTGTCTGGGGGCCTCGCAGCACGTGGAGAGGAATAGGTAAGGAAAGCCAAATTATTGATATCAAAGTGATATCTAAGATCCCATAAGTCCGGGCTAGAAACTACAGTAACACCTGGCTGCCTTATGAACTGTGTGCCTAAATTTCTACAGAACAACAATGCATTTAAGCCATGCATTTTGCCCAGTTGTTAGGTTCATAACTGTAAGGCAACCCGAGTGTCCCCCTTTTGGGGTCTGGTCCTTTATCTCATATCTGAGATGATGCTTATTACCTTCAAACATGATAAGAGGATGGCCAGAATGAAAGCACTGACCATATTTCCCCTGAAAGTTCATTTGTACAATGTGGGTCAATCTAAATTGCACTGTGAGTGTGGAGCAATCTAAATCACACTTTACAATGAGTATGGGACAATCCAAATAGATTAAATAGCAGTTACCCAAACACAACACTCTCAGAAACTTTTCTGTTATCCACTTTGATGAAATACTCAATGCTTCTTGTACTGCTATGTAATCTAACAGTGTTCAAGAAAACACTACCTGTTTGTCTCAGGATACCGTGGACTTTTTTCTAAAACTTGGACCAAGTCATTTTGGAAATTGTTTTGAAATGTTGGCTGCAGCATGTTTCTTCAACCTGTACATTTGTACAATTAGCTGAGCAGTACAGTGTACACTGATCAAAATCATGCAGTTAGCATCCAATAATGCTTGGTAGCAGCATATAATAACAGTTATGGTCTTTGGAGATGTAAGTGTACCTGATTAGACAAAATTATCCCATTTCTTTGTGTTCAAAATGAAGTGAATAGATTGAAAGAATATTCATTCTATTATCTGGTCATTATGATCTCTTCAATCACTTTAAGTGCCATTCTGAAAGGTCCCCCAATCTCAGAAGAAACATTTAGGTGAGTATAGGAGACAGCAATAGTAGAAAGGAGGCATAAAAGCTATATTCCAGGAGCAGAAGTCCATTCGTGGCTTATAGAATCCAACCTGATATGTCTCCTGAAGCAATGAACCAAAGCAGTTTTTACCTGGCCGTGCCAGACACTGTTCTAAAGAGTCCACCACTGAAGGTAAGAAGAAGTTCCTGGTTAGTCAAGAGGCAGATAAAAAACCCCAGTGATTTTAGTCTGTGCTGGGTGGGGTGACACTTTCCCTGAAGAGGCAGGTTCAAAGTTGTGTGTACCCTGAACCTAGATTTCCATATTTCTGCAGTGGCCAGGAGTACATTTGCACAAATAAATCTAGTGTACCAGCTATGACTATTCCTGGAGAAGTCTTATCTGGTTGTGGTGACTCATGATAGTTACACCCTGTTTGGATTACAGTAATGCACTGCACATGAGAATGCCTTTGAAGAAACTTCAGTTTTCCAAAATGTTGGTGCCAGAACATTGACCACAGAACACATAATTTTCTCTGTTACAAAAGCTTCATTGGCTACCAGTCCATTTGTGAACTTAATTCAAAATGTTGATTATGTCCTATAAAGCCCTGTACAACTAGAGTCCATATACTTTCATACAAGCTAGACTTTTAAGATCTACAGGAAAGGCCTTTCTATTGGTCTCACCACCTGCAAATACATGGTTGGTGAGAACATGAGAGAAGGCCTTTTAAGTGGCCATTCCCAGATTATGAATCTCCTTCCATGAGAGGCTACACTTAGCTCCTTTCTTGTTTTTTCCCACTGGCAAAGATTTTTTTTCTTTAATTTCACTGTTTTTTTTTAATGGACAAGCTGGAATTTTTGATATTGATATTTTTAATTTTGCCATTATTGAGTTTCAAACTGTTTTGATTTAATTTGTGCTTGTAACTGTATGACCAGTTTAATATGCATTTTAAAAAGTTATCGTTTATTGTATTTTTGCTGATGCTTGTATTTTCAATCATGGTGGAGGCCACCTTACATCCAAACCATGGGGAAAAGGTGGCATATAAATCTAACAAATAAATAATAAACACTCATGCCCCTAGTATATAGGCCTATTTCATGGCATTAGGCCTCTGGCTGCATTACAGAATGGTTAGGAAATAGGAGTAACATGCAGAGAGCATTAACTTCATATTTCTGTTACTCTTGCAATTAATCCAGGTGCCAGCATGTCTGCCAGCCCAAGATGAATATTAAGAAGAAATTCAGTGCCGCTAAACAGTAATCAAAATGTTAATAGCTTTGGAGTTTAATTTATTTAGCAGAAGTAGCATTTATAAAAAGTGATAACGCTGCTAATATTAGCATGAATAATATTATTGTACAGCACATTGTAATAGGATAATTAGTTGTGATATCAAGAATTGAAAATTACACTGACTCCAGAACTTAAGCCAAATGAGAAGAAAGTTGGTCATAAATACGGGAAACCTTTCAACTGGTCAAAAAGGACATTGGATGGTGGCTGTCTCCTCTGTGGCAATGAAAGTAATGGATCTGTCCTCCACTGATGCAGCCTTCATTTCTTGCCTTTGCAAGAAGCTAAGTCTGCTTTGTTTTTCCAATGATGAGTTTGATTTAGTGACTGCTGTCTTGGAAAGCAGTCCCCCATGGAGAAAGCAGTGTTTTATGCTTCAGAGAAGATGACATCTTGAGCTTCCTGATAGTAAGAAATATTGCTCAGTTACTTGCTTCTGCTGTCTTTTATGCCTCGGCTTAACCCTCTGTTTATTTATTTGGAATAATAAACAAAAAGTCAAGCTTGGAAAATTACTTCTAAGAGTAATTAGTTACCATTATTGCTTCAAAGACCCTTAAGATAATTAATTTCCATTATATGGTTAAAAACATAATGCCTTGCATTTTTGTTTCTCGGTGCTAAATAGAATAGCTACCCCCTGAGAAAAAGAAATCTGAATTCTAGATACCAACAGCCTGTAGCACAAAACTTAGTCCAGTTCTGCCCACTGTTTAGTTACTTGAATAACCACAGGAGAGCCAACAACAGCTGCACAAGATACAATACAAGCCAGCACTTGGACTATGTAATATTCCTTCTCCATCCTTTAGTAAAACCACATTCCTCTAACTAAGGCCCTTTCCACACGCAGGTGGGGAAACGGGGAAAGCCACGCCAAAACGGGGCTTACCTTGTTCCGTCGCCGTGCGGAGCAGCGCATTTCGCTGTTCCACACACAGTAGCGTCCCATGGCGTCCTCAGCGCCCGGCAGTGCCCAAAATGGCGGATTTTGACTGGCGGAGCCTCTCCACCAATCGGAGAAGCCCGCCAGCTGGAAATCCCGCCCCCTGCCTGATCTGCAGGGACGCCCTTGCGCGCGTCCGTAAATCCACACGGGCGCTGCGACGGGGCTGGACGGGGCTGCACGCCCCGTGCCTTTGAAAAACCACATAAAATGTGGTTTTTCAAAAGCACGCGGCGCCACCACTTGTGGGCGCCCAAACGCGGATTGCGGTGTGGAATTACTCGAGAGTAATCCACCCCAATTCGCATACCGGTGTAGACGACCTCCGTGGAGGTCGATCTACACCGCTTTTTAAAGTCCGTGTGGAAAGGGCCCAGATAACCAAAAAGTTACAGATGTGCTACCAAAAAAAGGTTATTCCCTAACAGTGACGAAGCTTGGAGCGGGTGGAGAGTGGGCGTAGGGGGGGCACAGTGCATGGGGGGTGGCCACTATGTGTGGATGCATGGATGTGGTGTGTGGGAGTGTGGCCAGGGCTCATCGGGGTGTGGCTACAGGCTAAGACGCCCCCAAAACTTTGCCGCCCAGGGCGATCCGTCCCCATCACCCCTCCTGTCCCTACGCAACTATTTCCTAATAAGTTGCAATAATAATGTGAGGTAGCTAAAGCTTTATTGGCAAAAGGGATTAATTACAAGTAACTCATTGCAAGTTATTTTCAAGTGATGGCAAGAACAAATACTAAAACTAACAGCAATCAAAATATGTTGTTGTTGTGTACCTTCAAATTGTTTCCAAATTACGGCGACCCTAATTACTGCAAACCTATCATGGGGTTTTCTTGGCAAGATTTGTTCAGCGGGAGTTTGCCTTTGCCTTCTTCTGAGGCAGATAGAGTGTGTCTTGCATAAGGTCTGTCAATGGGTTTCCCTGGCTGAACAGGGGTTCAAATCCTGGTCTTCCAGTGTCCTAGTCCAACACTCAAACTGCTAGATCATGCTGGCTCTTCAAAAGGAGCCCTGGTGGCACAGTGGTTAAATGCCAGTACTGCAAGCCACAAGGTTGTGAGTTTGATCCTGCCAGGCTCCAAGGTTGACTCAGCCTTCCATCCTTTTGCAGGTCGGTAAAATGAGTACCCAGCTTGTTGGGGGCATGTATAAGAAATGTATCGAAATACATGCTATTTGTAAGTTGTTCGCTGCCTCGATCCGTATGGAGAGGTGGGATACAAATAAATAATAATAATAAATATATATATAGGAGGTTGCAAAACCTTGGTTAAAAATTAAAGATTTAACCTTTGTAAACACTAATAGAAGAAAAAGGTGTATGGCTGTCTCAAGGAAAGCTGTTCTAGAGGCAGAAGGACCATCACAGAAAGGGCCTTCTTGCATTTCCACACCTTATGTGAGCTTACAGTGTCAGGTAGAAGGATCTCAGTGGAAAGTTTCATCTCTCGTGCAGGATTAGATTGATGAAGGAGTTTTCTCAGCTGGTCCCAGGCGGTTTAGGCTTTGTGGGCCAAACATCAAAATCAATACTGAGCACAGAAACGTATAGCAACCAATGTTGTTGGCTGAATAAGGTGTGTGCGGCAAGACGTGAGAGAGGAGCAGAATAAGAAATTGTTTGGCGTTACCAAGTCACCATTTCACGCTTTCATCTCTCTTCCTCCTGTCACTAAGATGCTGCCTGAAAGTGGGTGCCTCTGATCCTGCTGGCCTACAATAGATAAAGTTACAGTGCATCCTTTAATTGATAATGGAGGTTTATTTTTTTAGGGTCACTTAAAAAAAGAAAACCCCCATTATTTAATTATTACATGTATATCCCACCAAGCAGTTAACAATTTAAAAAAGAGTTAAAATAACAAAATTATAATGAAAACATAAAAGCACATCAATGAAAAGTCTATTAAAACACACTGCAATCTACATACTGTAATTCACCATACTGAAAACTAAATAAATAAATCTGCACACACTGAATAGTCTTGTTCTCTGGAATTCTAGAGAAAAGGAAACATAGGGATGGCTGATGGGGAAAGCCTCTCTTCAAGAGGTTAGCAACTTGTGCCTTGTCTGTACTTTTAAGTCCAAAGACTAATTTTTAAACGAACAAAACAGACTTTTGTTTCACCATCAAAAGGAATCCCAGATGTTACAAATAATTAAGTTATCTGAAGAGAGTGAAATTGCGAGATGCTGACTGCAGTCCTGTACAGCCTTATGCAGTGGCTAGTCTCAGGCTATTTTCATGTTATAGCACTATTATTCCACTTTCACCATCCTATGGAAGAAATCCTGGGGTTTGCAGTTTAGGGCGGGGCCTTTAGAATTCTCAGCCAGAGAGCTCTTGGGCCTCAATAAACTACAAACCTCAGGATTCCACAGGAGGTTGAAAGTGGAATAATAGCACGATAACAGTGTAGGGCGGAAATGGCCTCAGTGTAACTCATCTCTCAGGGATGTATAAGGTTAGACTGTAAGAGATGGTACAGAAAGAACAAAGATCCTTTTGGGAGAAAGGTGGTATATAAATGCAACCAATCAACCAACCAACCAAGCAACCAATCAATCAATATTTTGTTAGACTTGGTATCCATTTATTGACTTTCAAAGCAAAAATCTGATATTTTTACAAGGTTTACAATCTTTTCTGACACTTCAGATTTGTTCTTATTGTTACTCATTCATGACATATTTGAGATTCTTTATTTCTACATATGCATACAGAAAGAGCAAGTGTGGTGTAGTGGTTTGAGCCCTGGACTATGACCCAGGAAACCAGAGTTCATTTCAATTCCCCCATTTGGGCATGGAAACCCACTGGGTGACCTTGGGCATGTCACATACTCTCAATCCCAGAAAACCCCATGGTAGGCTCACCTCAGGGTCACTGTAAGTCAGAAATGATTGGAAGGCACACAACAACAAATAGGCACATACACAGAAAAAGAAAGAATTACAAGATGATCTTGAAAATGAAGAACATGGCTTAAAATATTGCATGTTGCAGAAAACAAGCTCTACTGCTACTGCTACTGGTTGTGGATTTCTCCACAGTCAGATCTATGGCAACACACACAGACAAATACACACATAATTCTGAAAACATTAGTAGTGCTGTAAAAGTCCTCTCATTTCATTATAAAAACCACATTCCCTGATTGAAGATGGAATAATTTTCTGCACATAGCCATTTGGTTGCACTGTGGATGTGAAGAGTTGGAAAGCATTGCATTTCTTTCCTTTGCTGTGTTTATAACGAAGTGTTTTAATATTGTGAAATGCTTTCTTATTAAATCCAAAGTTCACAGGGCATAATTTCAAGTAATGCTACTGGATTTAATAATGTGAGTGTTATTATGAAGATGAATATAGGCCAATAAATAATATTTCTCAAAGGATTATTACCTCATTCTTTTTTTATGAGAAAGGCAACTAGTTTGTACCATTTGATAGCTAGTTGGAGATCCTAATGTATTTTCAGTTCATCACTCATAATAAGCAAATTTGGTATTACTATGTAATATTAATTAATTATTATTAATAATAATAATAATTCCAATTACGACTCCACAATGCAAGTAGCAATGCAGTAACTGGGTCTTTCATTTTCATAATTGCCATGTATAACATAACTCATTAAAATTTACTTTTTGCAAATGAGAGACTGAGTACTATAAGCTTATGTGATTTCACTGAGGCAATCAGGGACGTTCATAGCAGAATGTGGATTACATTTGGATTCTTTTGTTCTAAGACAACCTTCTGCAAAATCACAATGACTCTTTGTAAACACAGTTCAGCTAATTTTAAGTGACTTTTGTGTTTCTCTCACATATTTACTGATATCTACAATTCAAGAATGTAGATTCAGTGTAAAACGAGTATTCATCTTCAGGGTATTGTTGGGGAAAATTAACTCTGTAATGTTCATTAATGGAGCTTGTCAGTCAATTGAAGACAGCAGTTTATTTAGACAGAGACTGGACTGAACAGAATCTGGCACGCATGCTACTAGGCAATAAAAACAAAGATTCATAGAATTCTTACCAAACCATGCAGTGACAGCAGCTGAGCTATGACAGTCAGACAAACTGACCAATAATAGCATGCACGATTTCCAAACTATGTAATGCACATTTGCTTATTGTGTGGGGTTCCAGCTGGTATCTTTTTCAGTAGAATGTGTCACAATGTCTCAGGACATAGGTCAGAAAGCACTGCACATCTTTGACACAACTTGAAATCTCTAAGAGCTCACAACATTTTCTATGGCTAAGCTAGCAATGGAAAGAATAGTTCAAAATATTTTTTTAAATGGTCAAAAAAGTGCTTCTTGAGCCTCTGGAAACTGTGATGTGAAGAATCCTAGACTGATTAATATCTTTACAGTTTAAGACTTATTCTGCACAAAATTTACATGTGACTATTTTGTGCAGAAGTATTATTTTCTGAGCAGAAAATTCTGTTTCTCACAAAGAAAAGGCTGTACTTGAGGACGCTGTTTACTGAATGGAAGACGCAGTTGTCTATGCAAAACATTCTGCTGAAATATTATTTTCCGTGCAGAAAAAGTTTTCTCTACAAAAACACCCAATGTGAATTTTGCGCAGAATGAGTCCTGAACGGCACAGTTTTTAAAGACTTTCTTGCAGCATGAAGAAATTTGCTAAAACTACTCACTTCTTCCTTCAAACAGAAAAACAGCAGAGAATAACATCTCTAGTCTAAGCTGTAGGGGCACCAGAGCTACAACTGGTCTCACAAAACTGAGGGCAAAGACCTTCTTATAGAAATAGTCCTTTATTTGTAGAACTCTCTTCACAGGAGACATATTTTGATTTTTCCCTATAATTTTCTGAATAGTCTCTTCTGCATGTGAGTTTACCTTTGGTGAAATTTTTGGTTATTACTGACTAGCATTCTGTTCATTTCTAAGATCATAAGTTGGACTTAGGAGCTCATGACCACAGTAGTCAATGACTGAATGTAACCATCAAAACCTACCCCTCAAGCCAAACAACACCCTACTTGAAGGATTTCCAAGGTGGTGTAGATCCAGGCAGAGGGAAATGCCATCAAGGGCGGTATCCTGTGATGTCTCCAACTCAACATGCTCCAATGACTAGGTGTGTACTGCAGACATCACTTCTCCATGCCCCATTCTGCAGTGCCTTGGAAACCCCTCTGGATCAAGAGAGGTAGTTTTTTTTGGGGGGGGGTGGCATTAGCAGAAGTAACTACAATGACATAGCTCCATTGTTGTAGCTACATCTTGTGATACAGGACCTTGGCCATTATTTTTATCAAGCTGAGCTATGAAATTGTTTTCAAATTGTTCTGCATGTTAATGTTTTATGACAGTTTGAACGCTTGTTATCTATTGTAATATTTTTTGTAACATTGCATAATAAAAGGTGGAGGGAAATTATTCTGAAAAATGGACTATATATTTCAGTAATAAATTCATAAATAAACCAGTTCTTCTTTGTTGAGGAGCATCAGGTCTATAATTCTTGACCCCTTTTTCTTTTCTTGAACCTCCTAAATGGTGAAATTATCAGCAAAGCAAGCCAGAGATTTATTAGACTGTTGTTTCTTAGCAGAAACAACAAAAAGTCATTTGACACTTTAAGATTATTTATTATAATGCAAGCTTTTGATGAATTCAGTTTTAGAAAGTTCTTGGGAGCTGCATTCTAGTGAGAAGTTGAGCCAAAGGCAGAATTTTAGCTTAAAGCACTTACTGCCCAAGAAGAGATGTGTGTGTGTGTGTGCGTGCACATAGCATGATCAGGAATAAATATCATATATTCCAGTAATATATTATTCTAAAATAAAAATGCCTTCATCAGATATGCTTAAAATTAGTTTTCTCTCAGGTGCAATCTATGAACTCTCTGTTCACAGCCACCAATGCACACTATATAGGTTAGATCAAATCACAGCTGCCTCATTCATGTGGCTGACCTGAAACAATCATAGCTTCTCAACCTAACTTACTTTATAGAGTTGTTGTTAGGATAAAGATGGGCATGGGTGTGGGGAAATAATGTACAATGCTTTTAGTGTCAAGAGATAAATGAAATTAAAAGAGTTAAGCAAGATGCAATTGGAAAAACATGTCTAGCATAATGAAATCCGTGCATTTCAATGACCTTTTAGAACGTCACTCTTCGACTACAATCCTGTACATATTTACCTAGCAGTATGTCACACTGAACCCACCGGGGCTTACTTCTGAGTAGATGCTTATAATTGCATTGTTAATGTAAATGGAACATTTGTTCTGCAGGGGAAAAAAGTATATTTCAAAGTAAGTAGACAGTAACATCTCCTCTAATGTTTGACATGCACAAGTTAGAGATTTTTTTCATGTGGCACTGTGCAGCCTTGGCAGACACAGAGGATTAGTAAATCAAAAGAAAGGGAGTAGAGTGAAGAAAGCTAGTAAACGTAAGCCTTAAATATCAGGTTTATGCAAATCTCTAAAACAAATAAAACTCAGAACTGAAGTGAAAAGGAAAAAAATCAAATCAGAAATGCTTTGCTTCAGTGATTCAGTTTCTAGTAGGCTAGTGGGTAGTAGCTCCTACTAAAAGAGATTTCATGGTAAAGTGCCAGTCAGAGGGGCTCCCCCCTCCCGTGATGAAGGGGCAGCAGGGGCTTATCCATTTGGGGTCTGGAATTCCTATTATATGCATTTACTTTTTACTGAGGCTATTTCCACACTAGCCTATTAACGTGCTATTATTCCACTTTCAACATCCTATGGAATCCTGGGGATTACAGTTTTTTTTTATTAAATTTATTTATAATGAATTACATATAAATAGAAAAGGAAAAAGAAAATACATTGGTAATAGTATGTTATGTATACAAAACCCAAATAACAGCAAGATCTATCACGTAAGAAGAAAACAATATAAAGTTATTCGAACAGATATATATTTTACATGCAAATATGAGTTATTCAAATGGAAAAACCAAGAATATAAAAAAGAATGTAGATAATATCTGAGTTGTGAAATTATTAAGCTATACATTATTAATACTGCTACTTATTCTGACATATATGTAAATACCGAAACATAAGAGAAGGTAGGAAAAAAATGGGGATGGGGGAAAAGGAGGCTTCCCCATACAAAGAGATCAGAGGCAAAAACAATGCAAAATGTGATAACAGCCTTCCTTAAACAATAAAAAAGGAATGGTATGGGGGGAAAACCATTATGACAATAAGAAATTGGTACGTTCCCAAAATAATACTAATCTTAATAATATCTATTTCTCATTCCTTTTTTCCTCCTAAATCTTCCTCACGATGAAGATTTTTAACGTATAAGTTAAAAATTTAACAGTTTACAGTTTATAGTTTGTGTGAGCTGTGAATGGCAAGGACTGAAGAAGTAACATCTTGTCCTTGCCATGAAATGCAACTGTTTAGATTGTAAGATCTGACAGCCCTATACTATCACTTAATTTCTTAAAAGAAGAAGCTTCAATTAACTTTGGAAATCATAAAGGTGAAGAACACATCTCATTAAGATGGATCAGAGGAGCCTCTTGCAGCTGTATTTTTCCTGCAATCAAGAACTGAATAAGCCATTTGCCCCATAAGACTGGGACAGTTGAATTTACAAATTAGGGCTGACATTAAAAAAGAAGAAGAAGAAGAACCAAGAATTAAAAATCTAAGTATATATACTTTTTGAATAGATTGAACAGCATTTTATTTGCAAAAAGCCATTGGACACTAGTAAGGAAAGCAAAGGAAATTAAAGCATGAAAGAGAGTGATTGTTCTCAGCTGGTGCTGTTTTTTTGGCAGCCTCTAGCTGTATTCTAGGGAAGTGAACTGTTAACTCCAGAGAAATGAAACCTTCTCTGGAACAGTTAGAGGGTTTTCTATAAAGCAGTGTGTGAAATGCGCGGAAAACCAGCGACCGTCAGTGCTGAGTGTGAAAGGCACACCCAAGCTTTGCACTCGAGGCCTGCCTAGCCTGACACCTCTTTGTGATCAGACCTGAACAGCCAGGGAGATCTCTGAATCAAGCCAGGGTGAGTCTGCCTCAGTTCTCCTCTTCTAAGAATGCAGTCCCTTCCTCACTCTTGTCCCCCCTTGGCTTCTTCCTGTCAGGACTCTCCCCCTTTACTGTCTCCCCTAAATCTACCCTTCTCCCAGATGTCAGGATCAGCAGTGATTTATATTTTCCAAGACTGTGGTGCTGTTGGCACTAAGGTCAAGATGATATTATTGGTAGCGTGTATATTCCACGATTCAAAATAAGACTCTGTGACATTGTTTTAAGGAACACAGAACTTCGAACACTGTTGCTTTAAATGTGTGTTGTATCTCAGTGTTTACAAACAGCACATCATTCTTCTCTCTCTCTCTTTCAATTCATTCACTGTTTTTCATACACCCAATTTCTCAGTTCTCTCTCCCACAGAGCTCTTCAAATCTCCAACCTCCCTCAAACACACCACAAATCACACTCCTCTTCGAACACCCACCAGGCAGTTAAAATCCGTTATTTTCCTCTTTCCACCAGCCCCTCCCCCGGGCTATCCAAGGTTCCATTTCACTAGCCAATCAGTTTAAACACTCTCAGTTGCCAAGGAGGCTCTGTTGTCAAGACCCCCTCCCATCAGGTTCGTCATACAGTGGTTCTTGATGCTTTCTTTACTGGGGACCACCTGTAAATATAATTTGTTGCCAGGAACCCTCAAGATGTAAATATTGAATTTTAGATTTAAATATTCAAATATTTTGTTTAAAATTGCTCATCAGTTGCTCATTCTTACATCTTATTCTTCCAGTAGGTAATGCAAAGAAAAGGGGGCTTGTTAATGGTCTGTGGAGTAGCATGCAGAGATCCCTCAAGTGCCTGGAAAATAGAATAAACTGGATCTTCCTAAAGAAGTTTATGAATGCAAAGAAAGTCTAAAGAATAGTTTCTTTTGCTCTTTCCCCCAAAGCAGCATGTGGAAAGTTAAGGTCTTATGCCATTTCTCCCAAGGAGCACTGAGAGAGTAGAGAGAGGACAGGTGCTTCTTTTAGTAGGACCTACCGTCTGTACTCTTTTGGTACTCCTTCAGAGGAAAAGTGTATTTCTTTCCCACTTTCCCCCAAAGCAGCACCTGGAAAGTAAGGGTTTTGGTGCTGCTTTGAGGGAAAGTGTGAAAGAAATGCTGTTTCCCTCTGAAGGAGCACGGAGAGAGTAGAGAAAGTAAGTGCTTCTTTTGAGAGCACTTACCCTTTCTATTCTCTTGGTGTCCCTTCAGAAGGAAATGGTGTTTGTTTGTTTTTTGTGCTTTCCTCCAAAGGAGCACTGAGACTTTCACCACTTTGCTTCCAAGCAGCCACAAAAGGAGAAGGACTCTCTTTTATTCTCACAGCTGCTTGGAAGCTAAGCTCCACCATGCTCCCTCTCCCTGGACTCAAGCAGCATTGCCACACTCACCACACAAGGCCTGGGCTGAGCATCTTTCCTCATTTTCTGGGCTCACCTCTCACTTCCCTGCATTCTGGGCTCTCTGGAGCACCTGCACAGTAGCTCCTGGAGTCTTCAGCACAAGATGAATCCCCAACCATTGTGTTGTTGCACTGCCACAATCATATTCATTATCACCTTTGAGGAATCCAAGACATGTTTTCCCAACTGCACATTCCTTAAATTGGGGATTTAAATCTGGCAACCCTATGCAGACCCCCCCCTGAGAGACCCAAGAACCCCAGGGGTCCGCAGACCCCAGGTTAAGAACCACTGCTATAAGGGAAAATGGAACAAATATGTGGTGATTTTAAGAGCATGATTGAAATTATGAAGCAAGAATTCAAGGAACTGAAATAAGAGGGAGAGATGCAGAAGAAAATACAGAGAAAGAGACAAAAAGTGTACATGGCAGCAGAACAAGATGGAAAGAGGATGGTCAGACAAGAAGAAATAGAAGCAGGGTCAAGGGGACAGTTACTGATCTAAGGGTGATTGATGACCAAGAGGTTTTGGTTGGTGAAAGGGAGATGAGGGGACAAGAGGGGGATGAATTTAATTGGGATCTTTGTGCAAACAGGACAAAATCAAAACAAAAAACAAAAAATATGTTATACCAAAATTGTGTTTGCTTTTTTTAAAGTCATGCATGAGGGTTAATATACTCTGTGATACAGAAGGAGAAGGAAACATGTCTACAATAAGGATGCTGTCTTAGGAGAGTGCTTTTCCATAAAGTGTTTTTAAAATGCTAGGCAACAAGAAGCCAGGGAAAGGATGCTTTTCTGTGAAGTAAAGAATTAAATTTAAGATGCAGATTTGGATAAAATAGCTTAATGTGGTTACAGATTAAGGATGCTAAATGAATTGCTTTATGAATTCTGTAAGGGCTTCTAGAATACAGAATAGTATAGATTTATTCAAGATATGGATACTATTGGAACTATTAATTAGGGAAAATAATAAGTAATTAAGTCAGCAAGCAGTATTACAAAAGACAGTTGTATTACTATTTAGCAGCATTAAGGTTATTTACAATGTAATGCTTTTTATTATGTAAGTATGCTGTAACAGAAAGTAATAGGTGGTAAAAGAAGGAATATGGGATATTGTATTAGGCATATTAATAACAAAAGAAGGGTTATACGTTTTCCGTTTTAGAAAGTATGAATTGACAGAGGAGAGAAGAAAATGTTAATTTCTTTTTTCCCTCTTTTTTTAGAGGCTTGGAGTAAGGGGTAGGCTACATTCCATCCAGAAGAAGAGGGGGGGTTAATTCCTTTCTGTCTGCTCTGTTCTTTTCTTTTCCTTCCTTCCATTCTTTCTTTCTCTCTGTTATTTTTTTAAAATTCATATGTTTCTGTGTGTACTCAATGTTTTTTTCCCCTGTTTTTCTCTTTTATAAAGTCATTTATGTATTTGTTTTTTGGGAAATAATATTTAAAATAAAATAAAACAAAACAAAATAAAATAAAGCAATGCTTCTCTACAGTATTGGGAACTAGGCAAAATATAGTTGGAGGGATTTGCGTGCCTGTGAGAAAGAGAGTTTGAGAGAGCACTTAGCAGTGTGCTGGGGGGTCCTGTAATTCAAAGGGAAGCTCCTTAACAAAAGCTCCTGTTACCTGGCAGGGATCTGTCTTCCCTTGCTTTTTTTTCAACTTGTGTTTATTTCTTTTCCTTATTTGCAGTCACACAACACAGGGTGTTATCTTCCATAGCTGGGGAGTCAGCAGTCTGCTTTTGCCTTACCATAAACCTCTTGTTTTCCCCCTGCTGAATTAATTGAGTGCAAACTACTTTTGCACTTTGATCTAAGGTTGCAGCAACTGAAGTAAGCCAGTAACAAAGGTAGGAGGAGTTGGAGGACTAGAGAGAAACTGGGACATTTTAGAAGCAGAGTAGAAACTAGGCTTGCAGAGGATTCATTGAGGCTGTCCCTACCAAACCAAGATGGTAGGAGAACGTGCAAGCTCATGGAAGACTGGATTCAACCCCAGTCTATCCCCCTGCCAATTAAGATATAGTATACAGAACTGCACATGGGTGTTGTAGGTACAAAGGGGTTGGTGTACAGACCCTGGCAATCCTTACACACTCATTCATATACGTATGCTATCTTTCAGCAAATGTTTTGGGGTATGCTTGCAACCTGTTCTTTCCAAGGCCTCAGTCATATAATTGACAACCCCATCAATCGATTGCTGGTATGCAGTTTTAGTTTTGCCATGTATTGCTTTTGTGAGGCAGCCAATAGGCAACAAGCTGAAATGTCCTGCTGCTTGAAAAGATACATCTTGTAACACACTAAAA